>CAUYLG010046146.1:0-15035 GCA_963573385.1 Cacajao melanocephalus
CCTATGTCCTGAATGATTTTGCCTAGATTTTCTTCTAGGGTTTTTATGGTGTTAGGTCTTACAAGCCATTGAAATGGTCTTCGAGTTCTAAAAATAGGCTAGTCCAGTTAAACAGCTAACAGTTTTATCTTATTTTGGGCAGTAGTGTTGCAGATAAACTTCTACAAAAGTCCTATACTTCTAGTTTTGTATAAAGTATACAAACAAATATCTTCCCCACTAACAATAGGTCAATATATGCAGAATTAAAATATAGGCATCATTAATAAAAATTATCCAAAATGTATAAGAATGCTAAAGATATATTCAAGATATTATAAATATCAATTTGACCCAAAGAACTATAGATTTTTGCTGATAGAAGAAACTTTAGATATAATCTATTGTAAATTTTCTTATTTTACAAATGAGTTTTGAAACTAAAGACCAGGAATATAATATCTAGACTACATAACATTATTTAAACAAGATTGTATGTTCTCATTCAAATATTTAGTAAAAAGGTTTTTGAACACTATTGAATATTTATTTGTATATTTTTTGATTCTGCATAATTAAAAGAAGAAAAATATGAACACACTTGGACTAAAATATCCATTACAGCAGAAAGCCCTTTGTGCCATTGAGTCTTCAACCAATAGCCCAAAACTTTTTAAATTTATTCCTCATTAGTCTAAGAAATAACAGTACAGTGTTCTTTTTTCCCAAGATGACAAATAAGAGGTTTTAGCAGGCCTCAGCCACTTGGAAATAACAAGATAGTACAGAAAAATCAACTCTGATAGCTTTAATTCAAGAACAGAATCCACTGGAATTGTGAAGGATACCCAAGATCACAGGGAAGAGAACCCCAGAAAACAGCTCCTGTGATGGTGCCTGGGTGATAAAAGTAAGTGAAGCCCCAGTAGGCGAGCAGTCACTCTGTCTGTCACTCATTTTTCCACTGGGGATCCACACAACTCAGGCAGAAGGAGAGCACTTTGTTTCTCCCAAGCCATACAGGTAACTTGGGGAGAGGCCTGGAGATGCTGTGAGGGAAGGACGACAGGAAAATCTGCAAACATTTTTCCAGACCAGGTACTGAGAGCAGGTTGCCATTTTTAATGTATATACATAAAAAGTCTGCCATCCTTTGTCAACCCAGCAGTGTGAGCATTCAGGTATTTTAGTCTCGGTCCAGAGGTTGATATACCTGCTCTGGAGTGGAGTAGGGCCTCCATAGCCAGAACTATGGAAAGCCCCTTAGGAGTAGGTGTGGAATTATGCTATCCTAAGTTGCAGGCCTGGGGTGGGAGGAGAGCTGCTACAGTTGCAGATTTTACTGGGCAGCAGGATTTGCAACCAGGACCAGCTTAGTGACCTGGAACTTATCAGCATGTGCCATTGTTGGGTGCCCAAGCCTGCTCTCCTAAGATCATGTTGCAGCAGAGCCTACTCTACTCCACTCCTAAGCATAAATCCAGGAATTTGAAGTACACACTTTCCTGGACCACCTCACCCTTCCTGGGCATGATTGTGGTGCAATGGGGTGCTCTCTGCTTCATGCCCAGACACATCTCTGGGCATTCCGACCATCTACTCATTTGTGTCAGCAGCCTAAGTCACCCAACTCATCCTGACATAGATTGTGGTACAACAACATTCTCTCTACTCCATGCCTAGGCAGATCTCCAGGCAGTCATATCACCTGCTTGCCTGATTTAGCAGACTGAGTCACCCCATTCCTCCTGTACAGAGAGCCTGGTGCAAGGAAGCACTCTCTGCTACATGCCCAGGTATATTTTCAGGCATTCATAACACCTGCTTGACTAGTTCAGCAGCCTGAGTTGCCTCACTCCTCCTGTGCAAATACCTTGGTGTAGGAGAGCCCTTTCCACTCTATGCCTAGGCCCACCTTCAGGAATCTGGAGCACACATTCTATTGGATTAGAATTTAAGCCACCCTCATCCTCATACAGAGAACTTGGGGCCAAAAAGGTTACTCAGCTCCATGCCTAGGTAGACTTTTGGGTGCTTGGTGGTCACCTGTGGATTTTCCTTTGGCATTGGTGCTTGTGCCTTCCATCAGAGGACCTGTAAGTAAACCTGCCCAGTCCAGCCTTACCCATCATAGCCCCTAGATCCCCAGAGCTGAAGAGGAAGCTCAGAACCCTGTGTATGCATGCATCAGCCTATTGCCTAAGGCAACAAACAGCTTCTTCCAGTAAACTAGAATCAAATATATATACAGCCACGTTAGTAGAGCCAGTTCCTTCCTATAAGTGACAACTTATGGCTCACAGACCAAAGAGCACAGCCCAATGTAAAACCTGCAGAAATAAGTTCACAAGACTAGAGAAACAAAGCCAAAAGACCCTGCCCAGCATTCTCTACAGTTGTACCCCTAGTTGGGAAGTAGGGGAGGAAGGGAAAATGAAAGATAAACAATATTATAGGAAAAGAAAGACAACGAAAAAATTCTGCTCACATGAATATAATTATAAAAATTAGAAGTGCCAGCATCCCCAGATGAGAAACCAGTGCAAGAATCTTGGCACAATGAAAAATATGAATGTGATGACACTACCAAAGGATTACACTAGCTCTCCAGCAACGGTTGCTAACAACAATGGAAACTCGGAAATGACAGATAAAGAATTCAAAGTCTGGGTTGCAAGGAAGCTCAGCCAGATGCAAGACAACCTTGCAAATCACAAAGAAACTTCTACAGCAATCCAGGAAATCAAAGATGAGATAAACATTTTGAAAATAAATCAGACTTGAAAAACTCACTTGAGAAATTTCAAAATACAATTGAAAGCTTTATCAATAGACTAGACCAAGCAGAAGAAATAACATTAGTGTGAAGACCAGACTTTCAAACTCACCCAGTCAGATAAAAATGAAGCAAAAAGAACTTTAAAAAAAATACACAAAAGTTTTGAGAAATGTGGGATGGTATAAAGTGACCAAACCTACAAATTATTGGCATTCCTGAGAGAAGGACAAAAAGTAAATAACCTGGAAAACATATTTGAGGGAATAATTCAAGAAAAATCTTCTAATCTTGCCAGACATGTAGATATCCAGATACAAAAAAAAAAAAAAAAAAAAAAAAATCCAGAGAACACCTGAGAGATACTATACAACATGAACATTACCAAGGCATATAGTTAGCAGAGTGTTCAAGGTCAACATTAAAGAAAAAGTCTTAAGGGCAGCCAGACGGCTGCAGAGCCAAATTCTTCCAGACATACAAAGAACAGCTGGTACCAATTCTACTGAATTGGTAAAACTCAGTACAAAATTTAGTAGAATTTAGTAAAAATTTTTACCGATTAAAAAAAAATGAAGATGAAGGACTCCTTTCTAACTCATTCTACAAAGCCAACATCATCCTGATACCAAAACCTGGCAAAGACACATTGAAAAAGGAAAACCACATGTCCCTGATGAACATAGATGCAAAAATCTTCAACAAAACACTAGTAAACTGAATTCAAGAGCATATAAAGAGTTAATTCACCATAGTAAAGTAGGCTTCATTCCAGGACTGGAAGGCTGTTTTAACAAAGCAAATCAATAAGTGTGATTCACCACATAAACAGGATTAAAAAGGAAAAACATACAATTATCACATTAGATGTAGAAAAATGATTTGATGCAATCCAACATCCTTTCTATATAATAACACTCAACAAACCAGACATCAAGAGACCATACCTTAAAATACTAAGAGCCATCTATAACAAACCCACAGCTAACATTAGACTGAACAGGCAAAACTTGGAACCTTGATAACTCTAACAAAACAAGGATGCCATTCTCATTACTCCTAGTCAGCGTAGTACTGGAAGTGCTAGCCAAAGCAATCAGGCAAAGAAAGAAATAACAGGAATCCAAATAGTAAAAGAAGAAGTTAATCTATTTCTCTTCATGGATGACATAAGCCTATGCTGAGAAAACCCTAAAGACTCCACTAGAAGAGTATTGGAAATGATGAGACTTCAGGAAAGTTTCAGGATACAAAATCAATGTACAAGAATTAGTAACATGTCTATATATCAATAATGTTAAAGCTGAGAGCTAAATCAAGAATGCAATTCAATTTACAATAGACACAAACACACACACCCTAGGAATACATCTAATCAACATGTGGAAGATCTCTACACATAGAACTACAGAACACTGCTGAAAGAAATAAGAAATGACACAAATAAATGGAAAAAAAAACATTCCATGTTCCTGCACTGGAAGAATCAATATCGTTGAAATGGCCATACTGTTCAAAACAATCTACAGATTCAACACTATTCTTATCAAGCTACCAATATTATTTATCATATAACTAGAAAAAGCTATTTTAAAATTCATATGGAACCAAAAATGATTCCAAATAGCCAAAGCAATCCTAAACAAAAATAACAAAAGTTGGAAGCATTACATTACCCAGTTTCAAACTATACTATAAGGTTACAATAACCAAAACAGCATAGTTCTTACACAAAAACAGATACATAAACCAATGAAACAGCATAGAGAACACAGAAATAAATTCACACACCTACAGCTATCTGATCTTTGACAAAGTTGAAAAAAGAGCAATGGGGAAAGGACTCTCTATTCAGTAAATTGCACTGGGATAATTAGCTAACCATAGGCAGATGAATAAAATTAGACCCCTACCTTACACCGTATACAAAAATTAAGATGAATTAAATATTTTAGTGTGAAATGTCAAACTATAAGAATCATAAAGAAAAAAAAAAACCTAGGAAACACCATTCTGGACATTGGCCTTGGGAAAGAATACATGACTAAGTCCTCCGAAGCAATTGCAACAAAAACAAAATTTGATAAGTGAGACTTAATCAAACTAAAGACCTTCTGAACAAAAAAGAGAAAGTTATCAACAAAGTAAACAGACAACCTACAGAATGGGAGAAAATATTTAGAAACCATGCATACAACAAAGGTCTAATGTCTAGAATCTATAAGAAATTTGATCAATTCAACAAGCATAAAAACCAACACCATTAAATGTGGGAAAAAGACATGAACACATCTCAAAAGAAGACATACAAATGGCTAACACATATATTTAAAAAAAGTGCCACATTAGTAATCATAAGAGAAATGCAAATTAAAATAAAAATGAGATACTATCTCACATGAGTCAGAGTTGCTATTATTAAAAAGTCAAAAACAACAGCAACAACAGACATTGGAAAGGCTGTGGAGAAAAGGAAATGCTTATAAACTATTATTAAGAATGTAAATTGCTTCAGCCACTGTTGAAAGCAGTTTGGAGATTTCTCAAAGAATTTCAAACAGAACTACTATTAAACCCAGCAATCTCATTATTCGGTATATACCCAAAAGAAAACAGTCATTTTAACCAAAAAGACATCTGCAGTTATGTTTTCATCACATCACCATTCATAATAGGAAAGGCATAGAATCAATCTAGGTGCCCTTCAAAGGTGGATTAGAAAAATAAAATATGGTCTCTATTTACCATGGAATACTACATGGCCATAATAATAATGAAATTATTTCCTTTACAGCAACACAGATGCAACTGGAGGGCATTACCCTAAGCAAACTAACATAACATAGGAACAGAAAACAAAATGCCACATGTTTTCACTAATAAGTGAGATCTAAACAGTGGGTACTCATTGACATAAAGATGGCAGCACTACAACTGGGGACTACTAGATGGGGGCAGTAGGGAGTGGGCAAGGTTTGAAAACTGCCCTGTTGGGTACTGTGCTCAGTATTGGGCTGACAGGATTATTCATACCTTCAACATTAGTAACACAAGATACCCAAGTAAAAATTCTGTACATGTGTCTCCTGAATCTAATATCAAAGTTGAAAAAAGTAACTATAAAATCAAAAAGAATTGTAAAAAGAAAAATATATATAGTGTAAGTGACTACTTTCTAATAGGTAAGCTTATGTTTAAATCTCAGCTCCCCTAGTTCTGGGATAGTAACTATGGTATACTTGAAGATATCAGAAGAAAATCAATTCTAGAATTTTGTTAATAGCAAGGATTATAGAAAAAAGTCCAACCCAGTGGTGTCCTGATAAATGTTTACAATGGTATGGGTTGAGTGGAGTGACATTGTATTGTTTGCTAACTTCCATGGTGTAAATACTCCCAATGTGGCCCATTTTAAGCTACCAACTGTCTGGTAAAATACTTGAAAGTTTAATAATCAGCTCTAGTGCTAGGCCAGTGTGAGTCAGCTCTTCCATGAATCTGACCCAATCCTTTCATTATGCAGGTGACATCATAAGCAATGCCAAAATGTATATTCTAATAAAAATAGAACTATTTGTGGATTTCTCCATGATATATATGATAAAATATTTCCTAAAATATAAAATATTGTTAAATCATAGTTGCCAATGACTTTTTATCAATAACTATATAAATTAGCTATCTAGTTCCTAATACAATCTTCTTCTTGTAAACCCAATTTTGAAAACAATATATGAATTTATATGTATTAATTTGAATTTTAAACATCATCATGTAATCTAAAATTTTAAGAAAAAAGAATATAGTGGTAGTTTAGAAATAGCTGTCACATTTTTAATAGTTTATGATACATTTTGTGGAACTACTAAATAGACTTGTGAAAATGGCTGTCATTTAAATAATATGGGGGAAAATAACTTCAAATACGTTCTTAAACACAGGAGGTGACTTGAAATATTTATGTTCACAGATAAACATACACGATGTTATATTTACTGGAATAAAATTGAGAGTGGCGTATTGTTTAAAAAAAAAAAAAACTAATCTGATTCTGGGTTTTCAGATTGAAAGTGAAAGTGGTTTAGCTTCTCTGTTAGGATTAGCAAATGTGGCATTGCTTTCCCATTAGGATTAGCTGTCAACCATCAGCTGTAATAGTAGAAAAATCACAGCTGTTCTCCAAACAAGCCCAGAAGATGATGCTGGGAAGTTACTATCAGTTTCTATCCAGGTATGCAGAGCCAGCAAAATTTATACGAAGGCAAAATCTGTATTGGGTGTTTAGCATGAAATGATCTGCATTACACTTCCAGTGAATTAATTACCATCAAACTTATTTTATTTAATAAAACACTGTAAGCTTTTTTTTCTTTTTATCTAAATTTGTCTCCTCTGAAGATAGAAACATCTAAGGTGGCATTGATTGTCTTTGCATATTCAGAAAAAAATCCCCTAAAACAAAGATATCATTTCTGTTTAGCATTCTTAGATGTGAAACTCAGTATCTGCTTAAATTATTCAGCATGTGACTGAGAAAGGAAATATCACTGTAGTGTTAAATTATATATGAATATGCATATGAATTTATAAACTGTTACAGCAGTTTATATGTTGACATGTAAATTAACACACATATATATCCACATTGATATGTTAGATATGGATATATATAAACGTATATACATACAGTGTATGTATATATTCTCCATGGCTAATTTTTATTCAGCAAACATTTGCGGAGTAGTTAGAAGTTTTAAAACATTGTGCTATGAACTGAAGGGAAAATAAAGGTGAATAAAACACTCAGGATAAAAAGCAGGATTTTATTTTCTTGTAGAGAAGACTGGCTCATATATAGAAAATAAGATTAATATACGAGGCAGTAGGAAGGAAAGGAATAGCAGAGTATAAAATCGCCAGATTATAATTCAAGTTATAAGGCATTTATTTAAAATCCTAACTCAGCAGATTGGTTTTGAGTAAATAATTCTACTAGGTTTGGTGAGTATAAATTAGAAAAATTATGCTTAAATCCTTTACAGTGAGACACTTCCTAAGACATGAGTAGGACATAGTATCATCAGTCATGTGGCTAGAAAAAGGATAATTTTTTTAAGGAAAATTTTCTAATACCTATACATTTTTTAAATGCACACAATCTTTTTTTATAGCAAATTCACTCCTATGAACTGCCCCACACCTCTCCATGCAGGTATAAAAGAAACTTACTTTTTTTGCTCCCGAGAATACTAAAAAGAACATTGTTACCATATGATGAAATTAGAAACCACCTACCTAACTTTCCTAGAGAGAAAAATTGCTAAATGGTATAAATTACAACTATAACATTTAATATCAGGAAAAAGATAACAATGATTTTATTTAAAATTGTACTTACTCCTATGAAAAAATGTTCACAATAGATTATCATCATAGAACTGTGTCTGACACAGAGATAGCACTCCATACAGAACATTTTGCTCTTCCAAGCATGACTTAGTTGCATTTAAAAAGAATTTATCTAAATTTGAACCAAAATACTACCTACTGATTTTTCCATTGCTGGTAAATATTAATTACAACATATGTGCATCTGTGGTTAATAGCACATGAATAATATTTCACAAAGTATATCTACTTTTGTAGTCAAATGGATCTCATAATTATGTGGGTTATAGATGATTTCAAGAACCACACCATCGCTGCACATGGCAAATACAGGGACTTACCGTATTATGGTTGTTATTCCGTACCTCTAACACTATTGTATGTATTTAAAGAATATAAGAACCGTTTCTAAATTCAGATCAGATTTTCCTTGTGGTAAGTTGATTATTTAGAGCTAAGCATGGTAGAAAGAAGGTAGCCTTAGGTAAGCATTATGTCACATCTTGTTTAAATTGCTGGAATTTCCAAGTACTGAATAAGCTGTAATTTAAGTGGTGACTTACCTCTTCTATTTTCCTGAAACAAACAAACAAAAGTCTCTCTTCAACGATTTTTCTTCAATTTTGAACCTTGTTATACTCTCCAAAGCTTTTCTTTTCTCTTGGTTATTTCTATAAGCATCTTAAGTCTTTGAGTTGCCTTAGTGAAAGGGGAATATAAAGCAGCAACACTTAGTAATATAATAGATTACTATTTATTGCCTCAAATGGGAGTTGAAGAGTTTGCAATGGATTTTCTTTTTTTGCTTCATAATGAATATTTCTATAGTCCTAGAGCTTCACTTTAAGCAAACGTACTTTACTATACAAATAGCCTTTTGACTCTCATACTACCACATCTGATTCGCCATAAATGCTATACGTTTCTTATTACATGCTGAACAAATATGTTTAGGTGGCATAGCTATAAAACAGTGTCAAAAAGAAAATATCTGGTGGTGTTGAAAAGTTAACTTGTCACTCTATAATTATTACGTACTTCCAAAATCTATCCAAATACACGTTTAATTTACAGACGTAGTTGACCTAATTTTTTTTTAGCAGAAAAGTCTTAAAGTGTAGATCCCAATGCTAAATTGTCAACGGAATTTACTTCCATTTGTATTTTGTTCACTTTAATGTTTTGAATTTGATTTAGACATACTCTATGACATTGACCAGTAAAGTTGGATATCTCTGAACTAACATCAAAGCAAAGCATTTGCTATCATTGCTGAAAATATCTGAAGTTTTCTAAAACATTACATTCAACAAAATGATTTCAATAGCTCCTGGACATGGGTAGCAGTTTTTCTTTCCTTTTATATGTTTTTGTCAATCCAACTATCCTCACTTTACATAAGACAGAAGGGCAAGATTCAAAGGTGAGCCACTTTGTACCTGCTAGCAGGGGAATGTGGAATGGCGCCAGAGAGAAGTAAAAGCAAAAGTTGGAAGTTCCTTTCAGAACAATTGAACCTTAATGAACTTCTTAAATTTAATCCGATTCCCTTTCTACCAGTTATCCTCTCAACAGGTAACTCTAACAATGCATTTAAAACAGGACAATAACTTTATCGGGTAAATGCTACTAATTAGAAAGTCCTTAGTATACGTGTTTTTCTTTTTTTTCCCAATTCTTCCTTTTAATAATTTCTGCTTTTCTAGCTGATCTTTTAGGTGACCCTACTAGCAGCATAGCTGAGAATTCACAGTTAGAAGTCTTGTTCAGCCAAATTAATTAAGTGCCATTTTCCTTCTAGGAGGAAATTAGCTGCTTAGATAAGTATATTAATTGAGTGTTTTTGTTTATTGTAATCATACTCAGAACCCCTTGGCATAGTTATACCTTATTCTAAAAATTCTCTTTTAAATATTTATTTCAGATATTTTAGTCAGCTTTTGAAAATACCTATAATTTTCTCAATCATTAAAAATAATTTATATTTCTCTAAATTTAGTATAGACTTATTAGCTTTATATCACTTCTTGCTTTTGAAGTAATTTCAGGAGACTGCTGGTCTCAGGGTGAGTCTATATGAAATCGTTCATTCAAAGCAGGACTTGGCTCAGTCTCTTTAGTTCCTTGAAATCTGATGACTTACATTGCTGAAGATGAGCTCACACTGAGGCTCCCAAGGGAGGCCACGTCATAGGCACTCTGCTAAAAGATGTAAGGTGATCCAAGATGGAAGTGGCATGATCCTTGTCCTCGAGAGAAATAAACCACAAATAACATAAAATAGATGTCAAAAATGCATTAAGAGGGAAATAAAAATGTTTAGTAGGAGCACTATTGAACATAAATGTGGACAGGTATGTGACAGGGAAGTGTGGTAACTGTATTGAAAATGCAGAGAAATGTAACAACATAGTGAAAAAATGGCAAAAAAAAAAATCTATCTTGACTAAAAGGCCTGCCCTGGGCACCTAAGTGCACATACTGACTTGTAAAGATGAAGTGTATACTTGAGCCAAGACCCTGTAAAACTTAGTTGCTAGCTGAGAAGTTTGAGTTTCAGTTTTAGCATATCAACATGCCTAAACACTCTATTACAGAGTCTTAAAAAGTGTTTGAGTTAGATTTAATTGATATCCTAATTTGTTTTTGATAACACCAAGAGATAGCTTCCTGAATAATTTGTTTCCTTCATCTATCCTTCATACATTGCATTATTCAAATATTAAAAATAAAAATTATTAGGGGCTTACTGCCATATTCATAATATAGATTAATTACCTAACCTGCCATACTATATTCATTACCATGACATACAATGATGAATCAGAGATGATATTATCATTTATAATCCAGAAGGCAGGATAAGAAAGTACAAAATTAACTGTAGAGTGAATTTCCAGAAAAGTAGAGGATTAGGGAAATAATCATTTAAAAAATGGCCTAACCATTGGACTCAAAAACTTTATAGGAGTTATTTTACAAGGTAGAATATCTCAAGGAGAAATAGACATATTGAAAAAAAAATTGTTTGATTTGAGGGATTCTAAGTTAATCTGCTACGCCAAAATGCCTGTCAAAATACTACAAAGGCTCTTAATTTTTCTTTAGAGAATTCCATTGGCTTATCTCATTGTGCTTCAGCTGCATTTGAGTTATCAATTTGAATGGGTTGTGATAGGTCATATCACCAGTGTGTTACTGAATTTCATGACGCCTTATTGTGTTAATTTATTGGATCACATTTTTTTTCCATAAAAGTAATTTAAGAGAAGGAGAAATTCAAATTTTGATATCATTGCATCAGGATCAGGAAGATGATAAAATGATTGCATCTAAGACCAGTGGGAAGCATGAAGATGGTAGAATACTATTCAGAGACTAGGTATGTGGAGGAAGGAAGGAGATCCTGGAAATTATTAAACTAAGGCAACCTTACAGTTTTCTTTACCATTGGTTCTACTCAGCACAAACATACCCTGGGCATGTACCATCACTTGTTCTGACCTGTCAGTGTCGTTGTCCTTGTGGTATCCACTGTTAAATATTCTACTTCTACTTAGAACTCACATGGTACCGTGGTTCATGGGGTACCTCCTGTTAACTATGCTAATTATAGTCCAAACTCATATTCAAATTAAATTATACATGTTAAAGCATTTTAAAGTACCATTGTCTCTGTGATTCAGTCTTTTATTTTTTTAACTATTTTAAATTCTCATTTGATTGGAAGAAATTACAGAGTAAAGCTCACTACCCTGACTGGCTTTAGTTTCTTAGTCCCTCCAATCTTTTCTTCCTAGAGCCTGGCTGGTTCCTCTGTTTCACAGTTCACTGAAGCCTTTTGTGGTCACCAAGTGCCATCCATCTTATTTTGGGTTGACTTTGTAAATCTCACACATTTAGAGTAGATGAAAGGGATAAGTGGAATCTGGAAACAAAGGGCTCACACTGGATAGGCAGGTGACACCTAAAAGTAGATTTGACAAAAATGAAAGTAGACAGCTTTGGAAGTGATAGGTGTGATGAATACAGCACATTCTGTAACCTTGCAAATAAAGTAATCATTTTTTAATACGGTACAAATAAAGTTGATGTACATTTTCAGAATCTTATATTTTTAATGAATTAATATATATCAGCATCTTTTAAAATAAATTTGATTCCATGTGAATATTTGAAGTTAATTTTTTCCCAGCTCATCACCTCTGTTCCTTCATATCTTCCCCTACTTTAACTTCCATCTCTATTATAAATGTCTTTTTCTCCTTTCATCTCTCTGACTTGTATAACTTCTGATTGCATCTCTTTGGTTTTGTATTTTATACTTAGCACTATTTAAGGCTTTTAATCTTCAAAGCTCCTGGAGAACATTACCTAATTAAACTTCCCCATAGTATTGTAAGGAAAGTCATTATTAGAACTTCTACTTTTTACTGTGGGAAAAATAAGTCAGAGGTTAAATGGCTTACCAAAAATCACAGTGAGAGTGAGTTGCAGCCTGTACTGAGACTATTATGCACAATCCACTCAGTTACATTGCTCCAGTTGTTTTCCTTTTCATATCTTCTCTCTGGTGTTCTCTAGGATAATTTATTTAATTTAATGTTATACATTAATTCTTTGTATTTTAAATCTCACAATGAACAGTAAATTTTCTTCTTTTAATAATACTTTTTTGTTAATTATTTTTCATTTTCTCAGTACTAGTTTTTGGCTTATCTTATTTTTATCTGGAATTTTCTAAGTCTTTTACAATGTCTTCCATATTCTTTTTTATCTATTTACAGTTTTACATTAATACAATACTTAATTAGCTAATCCACTCTTATAATGGAAAAGGCAACAGCTTTAAAAACCATAATTCAGATTGAATAATTACTCATACTTTTTCTGTAGAAGCTGGTCAAATAAATTAATGCCTCTGATTTATGATATCTCTATCTATTGGAAAAGTATAGGCCAGGCATGGTGGCTCACGCTTGTAATCCCAGCACTTTGGGAGGCCAAGGCAGGCAGATCACGAGATCAGGAGATCAAGACCATCCTGACTAACACGGTGAAAAACAGTCTCTAATAAAAATACAAAAAATTAGCTGGGCGTAGTGGCACACACCTGTATTCCCAGCTACTTGGGATACTGTGGCAGGAAAATGGCTTGAGCCTGGGGGGCAAAGGTTGCAATGAGCCGAGATCACGCCACTGCAGTCCAGCTTGGGTGACATCTCCCCCCACCGAAAAAAGTTTATATACTTGACCTTGTGATTTCATGGAAAAGTTTCAGGAACAAATTCTAAGGAAAAAAAGTAAAAATTTGTACACAAAGAGGTTCATTGAAACATTATTTATGACATCATACATTTTAAGAACAGATAGCTTATAAAATTAATGATACCAATAGTCACTCTCTTCCAAAGAGATAAACATTCACTGAGCTTCTACTATGAGCCAGGAATTTATTTAATTATCTCATGTAATCTTCTGTTCTATCCAAAGCAAGAAAATATACAGTCAATCCTACTATTTTAATTCTCAATATGCTTAATATAAAATTGACAAGAACTATCAATTGCCCTCTTTATGATAAAACTAGCATTGGATTTTCTTCTGCAGACAGAACAATCTTCACATTTTTTAGTTTGATGGAAAGTTTTTGGTGAAAATGACAAATAAGATTGGAAAAAATATATTTTCTATAACATTATCAGCAGATTGGAAGGCAAAGCATATCAACTTTAAGTCTGCTTATTAGATGTGACTCATCTGAAGATAGATAGGTATCAGAGAGGAGCGGAAAAAAGATCAGGAAGCACTCAACTAGAGTTCAAGTTCCTCCTGAGAATAAATCATCAGCATTTGTATTATATGTTCTCCTACTATGCATCACCTAGCATATTTTTTTGTGTGAATAGTAGAGAAAAAACTATGGTTTTACTAGTTGTGACTACAAAAGTGCACTTCAAATATTTTTCTTAAACACACTTTCTTTGAACTTCCTTTTCCACTTGTCATTTATCACTCACTTTAGAAAATACTGAAATATGAGAGTTTTTTTTTTTTTTAAATAAGGTTAAAAGTCTATATGTCATAGAGTAAATCTCTGTCCATGGTATACAGCTGATTGCTTTTGGCTTTTCAGGCTGATAACAGCATTGTTGACCAAGCTATCAATCTCAGCTAACTGAACTACCGAACTAAGTCAGCTATTGGTGATATTATTGAATTCTCAATTAGTAGCTTTAAAGAATGAGGAAAATAAAATGTCCATAGGCCAATTAGTCCTTTGATTCTATGATTTGAGATGGTTAAAACATATAAGCTATCTGCCTTTCTGCAATAGATAGATGGGAAGTAGGTAGAAAGAGATAGACAGCTACATAGATAGAATTTAAAATTCAATAGGGACTGCTCTCCCTTAGTAACTATATTTGGATCCTCACAATTAATAATATAAAAATATTAATTATCTAAAATTTCCAAAGCACTCTTAATATTCCAGACACTGAACTCAAAATTAAGTTGAGAATAGGACTAATCAGACATAATCTATGCCTGAATATCCAGCTTTTTTATCCTGACTTCAGAGTAGTTGTTTTGTGTGCATGTGAGTGTTAATGAGTGGGAGAGAGTGAGAGAAAGAGAGAGAGAGAGAGAGTCTACGTGTGTGTGTGTGTGTTTTCTCCATTACAACAAACTAGGAAATGGATACAACTTTAGGACAAAATCTTTGAAAAACTGCAACCGTGGAAAACAAGAGTAAATTTTGTGATTGATAAAGGTCCAAATGTAGGTAAAGTTTTCAATAATACATGTTCTTAGTTTAAGTTCTTTAAAAGCAGACTACGGGGTGGGGGTTGATGTGCAAGTGTTTTATTTAAAAGGTGATCTCAGGATA
>CAUYLG010046147.1:0-103434 GCA_963573385.1 Cacajao melanocephalus
TCGTGGTGCTTTTTTGCCCGGGAATCTCCTGGCCTGGCTCCCTGTTTCAGACCCCTTTTTAATCGGATGAATGGGCGATTCTGCCTTCCCGAAGCTCTGCTTGCCAGCTAGAAGGGAGACCCAGACTAGTGTATTTTGTACGGAAAACTGCCACGCCGGGGCACCGGCAAAACCGCCCCGCCGGCCGAAAGAGCCACGCTGGCGACCCTTAGGGCTCCTCCGCCTGGGAATCTCCTAGTCTGTGGGCAATAAAAATCCGTCTGGAAATGTGGCGTCCACTCACCCTCTGTGCTTTCACTGGGAGCTGCAATCCTGAGCTGTTCCTAATCGGCCATCTTGGATCCAACCTCCGTATTTTTTTTTTTTTTTGAGACAAGGTCTCTCTTTGTTGCCCAGGCTGGAGTGCAGTGGCATGATCACAGCTCACTGCAACGTCCACCTTCTGGGATCCATTGATCTTCCACCTCAGCTTCCCGAGTAGCTGGGACTACAGGCCCATGCCACCATACCTGGCTAATTTTTTTTTTTTTTTTTTTTTGTGGAGACAGGGTTTTGACATGTTACCAGGCTGGTCTTGAACTCTTGAGTCAAGTAATCTGCCGATCTCAGCCTCCCAAAGTGCTGGGATTACAGGCATGAGCCAGTACACCTGGCCTTCTTTCCTTTTTATGGCTGAATAATATTCCACTGCACAGCTCTGTCACATTTTGTTTACCCATTCACCAGTTGATGAATATTTGGGTGGTTTCCACTTTTTGGCTATCATGAATAATGTTTCTATGAATATTCATATAAAGGTTTTTTTGTGGACATATGTTTTCATTTCTCTTGGAATAGATTCTTAGAAATGAAATTGCTTGATGGTATGGTTATTTTGTTTACTTTTGTTAGTGTTTAATGTTTAAGAAACCATGGCCTGACATTTAAGCCAAGTTATGAAGGCTGAGAAAAGACAATGGTAAAGAAGGGAAAATGTTCTAGGCAGTGAGAAAACCGCTAGTTTCTTTGTTTCATATGTAGTAACTACAAAGAAATAGTAATTGTATTTTGTATCTAAAACCTTAGGCAAAATAGTGTTATCACAGGAAATCTGTCTATTTCTTGATGATGATAAATGTGCCTACATCACAACCAGGTAGCCTTTTCTCAGTGTGAATTGAAATATTCTATAAAAAATTGTCACAAAAACAAAATCCAAACTAATTAAAAAATAAGACAAAGCAAGCAAATGAGCAAAACCCCAAACTCTGGCCCTGTTAGTCTTACACAAGAAGGGTATATGCCAAAATGTCCATGACTTTTCCTTCTATTCTGTCCTCTTCTGGTTTCAGCAAGTTTATCATCTCAATGCATAGCAATAATATTTGCAGCCTGAAAGCCACAGCTCTGTTTGCACTGCTTCCCAGAAGACAAATGGTGTTCAGTGAAATGCAGGAAAATAATCATACTCAAGCCATGTTTTTCCAATATGCATTCCCCCTTTTTGTCAAATTGTGTTAAAGTTTTGTATGTATGCGTGTGTGTATCCCTTTTTCTATGCTTTTCAGTGTAAGACAGAGCAAGTATTCATGACGCTGGCAGTTTAGCCCATCAGTTGAACACACAATACATTGGTTAATCCAAGGTGACCTACGGACTGAAACTCTGTTTGCAAAGGCAGCTGCAGTACAACCATGAGGCAATTACGCCATTACAAGCTGTGAGCGTAAAGTTAGAGAGATGATTTCTAAGAAGCCCCAAAGAGAGTTTTTACTTCTTAGTCTTATGAACAGAAATTCATGGCACATTAAGTTTTCCATCTGAAAGCTAAGAGAATGCCTTGTCACAGCTTCTAACTTCTAAGAGACTGCAGAGAGAAAATGTCAGGATTTCTCTGGATGAAAAGTATTCTCCAAGTATACTGATAAAATTCTAGCTTCTTTTCTGTACCCACCCCCTTTTTTTTTTTTTTTTTTAGAGACGGGGGTTTCACTTTGTTGGCCAGGCTGGTCTTGAACTCCTGACCTCAGGTGATCCACCTGCCTCGGCCTCCCAGAATGCTAGGATTACAGGTGTGAGCCACCACCCCTGGCCCTCTATGCTTTTAAGATTAAATAAGAGGGAGGGAGGCCAAGCGCGGTGGCTCACCCTGTAATCCCAGCACTTTGGGAAGCCGAGGCGAATGAATCACCTGAGGTCAGGAGTTCAAGATCAGCCTGGCCAACATGGTGAAACCCCGTCTCTACAAAAATACAAAAATTAGCTGGTGGGGGTGATGGTGGGCACCTGTAATCCCAGCTACTCGGGAGGCTGAGGTGGGAGAATCGCTTGAACCTGGGAGGCGGAGGTTGCGGTGAGCAAGATTGCACCGCTGCACTCCAGCCTGGGCTAAAGAGATTCCATCTCAAAAAAACAAACAAAAAACAAAACAAAAGCCCTCACCAGAAACCAGGCAGACACCAGCACTGTGCTGTTTATGCAGCCTGCAGAACTGTGAGGTAAACAAACGTCATCTTTATAAATTACCCAACCTCAGGTATTCCTTTATAGCAACACAAAACAGACAAAAGACATCTGCTTAGAGGTCACTAGTGGCCATTGTTTTCATCATCTACTTAAAATTCTTGCTCCTGGCTTTTAGAAATGGCCCATTGGTTTTCTTTTATAATGCCGTTCTCAAGTTTGTTTAGTTTCATTGATCTGACTCTACTGCTATGTACCATGGGTGGGCACATGACCCAGACCTGAATAATTGGAGAAAGGCATGTCCCTGTTCACAGTAATTGGCTCAGAAATGAGCATGTGGCCTAAGCTGAGAGCATGAGACACCTGAGCTTTTGCAGAAAGAGTCAGGAGAGGTATCCTCTTTCCTGTAGTTTGTCAGACTGCTGCTAAACATCTTCTCTGGCTACAAGGAGGTGCCCTGTCTATAACAGGAAAGAATGAAGCCAACAGAGAAGAAAGCAGGACCCAGAGATGGAGAATAGTGGCATCATCTCAGAATCAGGAGCCAGCTTTGCTGACACCTATACAGCCCTTGGACCATTTGACTTTAAGCCAATAATTTCTTCTGCGTTGTTAGGATAGGAGGACGTTCTGTTAAATGCAACCAAAAAAATTCTGACCCATTTAGGGACCACCTAAAGCTGCATTTAGTGCCAGAAGAAAATGAATTTTCTCCTTATTTTTAACTCCCAACCTTGTTTTTGTTTGTTTGTTTTTTTGTGGTTTTCTTTTTTTTTTTTTTTTTTTGGGACGGAGTCTCACTCTAATCCCCAGGCCAGATTCAGTGACACGATTTCGGCTCACTGCAACCTCCACCTGCCATAACCCCCAACCTTGAATCAATATAGGAATTCCAAAATAATCTCATCACATGAAGTTGGTTTCAGCATGTTTTGGCTTTACCTGTATACAGTTGCCATACGTAGAAATCTCAGCAAGTAGCCAGGCACAGCAGCTCACATCTGTAATCCTAGCACTTTGGGAAGTGGAGACAAGAGGATCGCTTGAGCCCAGGAGTTTGAGATCAGCCTGGGCAACACAGCAAGACCCCATCTCTAAAAAATAAAAATAAAAGTTAACCAGGCATGGTGGGGTATGCCTGTTAATCCTAGCTCCTCAGGAGGCTGAGGGAGGATTACTTTAGCCCAGGAGTTTAAGTGAGCTATGATGATGATCAGTGAGCTATGATGATGATACTGTACTCCAGCTTGGGTGACAGAGGGCGACCCTGTCTCAAGTAAATAAATAAATAGATAAAAAAATAAGCAAAAGTGGAAGAGTCCCAGTGATTCGTAACCTAAAAAGGCAAAGTAACTGTCCCAGGGCCATATGTTGTATTATGATTGAAGTGTCATGGTATCAGAGTCTTCTACTCTCTGTCACTATCTTTTAGTGAAATTGATTTGAAGATCTAATATTCCAAAAGCAACATATCGATTACCAAATAATGATCAACTTAAAAAAAAAAACTAAAATAGGATCAATAGCATCAGAACACATCACTCATTGCTTCTTGGCCTTTTGACTAAGGTGTAATGCAGAACACATCACGTATAATAAGGATAAGTCATATTTTATCAAGTTTGTTTCCACTGTACATGAAAATAAATATATATGCACATATATGTAGATATCCGTGGCGTGAGTCTGATACGTATCTCGTACTTTTTAACTGTGGTTCACTGTCTAAGCTTGAAAGCTTCTTTAGTGCATACTTGGATTCCTTTATGAGGATGTTTTCATCTAAAAGGAAAAAAAAAGTGTATTTTTCATACCAGTAAAGGGTCACCTGGCATTCCAGTCAAGCTAGCCCACGTGGATGGCCTGGATTCTAACAGTTTCTGTGCCTGAGTTATGAACACAGCATTTTTCTGTTTGTCTTCCACATCACTGAGCTACCAGTAACAAGAGTGTGCTTTTGGGAGGCTTTTGGGATTCTTTGGGGGATGAAAGTGCTGCATAAAATCAAGTCTGGTCTGTTTATGGATGTAATTCCCTGTGCCCAGAGATCAGGATGTGCACTGCGGTCTGAATTACACTGCATCTGATTCTCATTAACTGCCTGTGATTTTTCCCCCTGGATCCGGTTTCTCTGCCCTTTCTGAATTACTGTGCACATGGCTAGCTTCTGCAGATTGCTCAGCCCTGGTCATCTGCAATCGAGTCCACTGCTCTGTTATAACCTGTGCTGCAATTTGAGTGGACCCATATCAGGAGTGTTTTAGGCATAAACATTCTGTCTAATGATTAAAGGGACTCCCTAAGCTTAATGCTGCTGCTTTAGAGAGTTTATTACCAATCACTATGGAAAAGGGGTAGATTTGATTTCTTAAGCCTGGAGAAAGAAAACTGAACAATAAATGTTTATTACTAAAGCTTGTTTGATGCTGTCAGCTGAATTGTTTCCTCCTCAGATGCATATATTGAAGGGCTAACACCTAATATGATTGTACTTGGAGAGAAGGCCTTTCAGAGGCAATTAAGGTTATAGGAGGTCATAAGGGTGGGGTTGTAATGCAATTAAATTGGTGGCCTTCTAAGAACAGGGAAAAAGAAAGATCGTGCTCCTTTTCCACATGTGCAATGCATGCACCTGAGGAAAGACCAGCACATAGTGAGGTGGCTATCTGCAAGCCTGGGAGAGAGCCCTCACCAGAACTTCATCTCAGGCTGTGAGAAAATACAGGTCTGTGGTTTAAGCCACCCAGTCTACAGTGTTTTGTTATGGCAGCCCGAGCTGAATGATAGCTAGCAAGCAAGGCCTATCTTAATCTTTTTTTAGTACCAGAAAAGGGTAGCAGATTTTTTTTTTTTTTTTTGAGACGGAATCTCATACTGTTGCCTGGGCTGGAGTGCAATGGCGTGATCTCGGCTCACTGCAACCTCTCCCTCAGCAATTCCCCTGCTTCAGCTTCCTGATTAGCTGGGATTACAGTTGCACACAAACACACCCAGCTAATTTTTTGTGTTTTTAGTAGAGATGGGGGTCTCACTATGTTGGCCAGACTGGTCTCAAACTCCTGACCTTGTGATTTGCCCACCTCAGCCTTTCCAAAGTGCTGGGATTACAGGCATGAGCCACCGTGCCCAGCAGCAGACTTCTAATTAACCTAATAAATATGCATATAGTGCCTACTATGTGCCAGGCATGTTTTAAATCCTTAACCATTGTTAACTCATGCAATCTTCACAACTCTTAGTCAGGATGAGCTAAGTTATGCTGCAGTAACAACTCCCAGATTTTACTGTTTAGAATCACAGGTGTATATTTCTCCCTCACACCTGTCACTTTCTTGGATCTGGTAGGGGAAGGTAGGGTAGGGGACGCTTTTACCTGGAAATGACACTTCCCTTATGCTCACTCTTCATTGGCTAAAGGAAGTCACAGGCTTCCTTTAACTTCAGGAAAATGGGGAAGTGCTATCCCACCATGTTTCTGGAAAGAAGAGAATCAGACATATTTGTTGATCAGCAAAAATGACTACTGTAACCATTTTATGAAGAATATGCTTTTATTGTTCCTATTTTACAGGTGAGAAAACAAACACAGAGAGTTCATGTAACTTGTCCAAGATCACAAAACTAGTCAACAGAGTCAGATTACCAGGCTTAGCAAGTCAAAATACAAGACACCCAGTTAAATTTGAATGTCAGATAAACAACAAATCAATTTTTAGCAGAAATATGTCTTAAATCTGCATATGGGATATATTTATACTAAAAAAACTATTCGTTGTTTATCTGACATTCAAATTTAACTGGGTGTCCTGTATTTTATCTGTCAACCCTAAGCTGGGCAATCCTCAGCCAGGATTTGAACCCAAGCATTTGGCTCCAGAGATGAATATTCAGTACTGTTCCCTTGCTTCTGCGATCTTTTGTTCCTCTGCCGATGTTAATTTAATATTTGCTCCTCAACCATATGAATAAGGCTGAAAGCAAATTTGAGGACTTTTCTATGGGGGTGAGGGATAAAAAGCATTTTGAATATATTTTTCCACTGATAGTTTCACGTGGAGTCCTGGGAGCTGGGGTGTGGGGGCCTGGGGGCGTAGGAGGAGATGGAGTCTCTCCTGTAAAAAAGAACCTGTCCATTTTCAGATGTGTCTAGTGATCTGCCGCCTAATGTTTCTTAGCTAATGGAAGGGGAAATGTGGGGCAGATAATCAAAATGACAGTTAATCCCCAAAACTTTCCCCTGTGACTTTGAAGTGTGGCATGTTTGCCTTTTAAATTATGAAGCACTTAGGCTGATAATAAAATTAGTGTGCATTCTCTGACCACAGTAATTGAGGATTCAGGCTTGAGGAGTTGGATCCACACCAGTGGTAGACAGTGGGCATATAATTATGTATGGGAAATTAGAAAGAAAATTATGTATGTGAATAGGGTGAGTCTGAGGGGGAGTGTAAAGCCAGCTTAAGACCACATTTTTCAGATATTTTCCCACAAGGCTGATAGTTGACATGCAAATAATTGTTAACAGTGATAATAGCTGATGCATGATTAACATTTAATAAATACTTATTAATTGCCTGGCACAGAGCCTGGTATAAAGTGGAAATTAAATATTTGTTAAATCAGTGAATGATTGATACCTATAAAGTAGACACTATCAGTTGACTTATTTTACAAACGAGGAACAGGAAGTTAGGCTAAGTGACAATCTGATTAAAATCAGGCTAGGCTGGGCACGGTGGCTCACGCCTGTAATCCCAGCACTTCGGGAGGCTGAGGTGGGTGGATCACGAGGTCAGGAGTTCAAGACTAGCCTGGCCAAGATGGTGAAACTCCATCTCTACTAAAAAATAAAATTTTTAAAAAATTAGCCGAGGTCGCGCCACTGCACTCCAGACTGGCGCCTGGTGGTGGAGTGAGACTCTGTCTCAAAAAAAAAAGAAAAAAAAATTAGCCGTGCATAGTGGCAGGCGCCTGTAATCCCAGCTACTTGGGAGGCTGAGGCAGACAATTACTTGAAACCTGGGAGGTGGAGGTTGCAGTGAGCTGAGATCGTGCCACTGCAAATTTAGCCTGGGCAACAGCGAGACTCCATCTCAGGAAAAAAAAGAAAAAAATAATCAGGCTAACAACTCCTCCTCCTCCTCCTCCTCCTCCTCCTCCTCCTCCTCCTCCTTTCTTCTTCTTCTTCTTCTTCTTCTTCTTCTTCTTCTTCTTCTTCCTCTTCCTCTTCCTCTTCCTCTTCCTCTTCCTCTTCCTCTTCCTCTTCCTCTTCCTCTTCCTCTTCTTCTTCTTCTTCTTCTTCTTCTTCTTCTTCTTCTTCTTCTTCTTCTTCTTCCTTCTTCTTCTTCTTCTTCTTCTTTTTTTTGAGACGGAGTTTCACTCTTGTTGCCAGGCTGGAGTGTAATGAAATGATGTTGGCTCACTGAAACCTCCATCTCCCAGGTTCAAGTGATTCTCTGAGTAGCTGGGATTACAGGTGCCTGCCACCACACACAGCACTTTTTTTTTTTTGTGCTTTTAGTAGAGATGGGGTTTTACCATGTTGTCCAGGCTGGTCTCTAACTCTTGACCTCAGGTGATCTACCTGCCTCTGCCTCCCAGAGTGCTGGGATTACAGTTGTGAGCCACCACATCTGGCCCAGTGGTTGCTTCTTAAAAATGAGAATCAATTGTTGGGAGATTGGGAGAGAGAAGAAATAAGAGAGAAGACAACATTTGTATTCATAAATCTGGTATATTCTTTGTTTCTTAACCTGAAAACTTCTATCACTCTCATGAAAATGGAAATTAATCTTAATTTTAAAAGGGAGATCTGAAGGTTGGCCATTTACTAACTTAAGCCTATTTGAAAATTTTAAATTATCAGTGTTCATGTACAAAATCAGATGGTCATGCATGCTACAATTTTTTCAGGGTTAAATGCTACCATTTTGCAGATTTAAAAATTTCCCCATTTTCATTACCCACAGCTATTTCAGAATGAAGGAATAAATCTAAATCACTGAGAATTTGAAAATGGCTCACCTTTCTAGAAACAGGTCAAGTCTTAAAAGGGAAAGGAGTGAAAATATAATTTCTTTTTAGCAGTTCCAGCAATATATAATAAAGACAGTCATTGCAAGATTTTTATAATGTAAAACTAACTTTAAGGTAGATGGTTTAATGCCAGAAGAAAGATAATATTACATAATTATAAAAGATGAGGATAAATATAAAAATGACAGTGACAAAAATCTGTTCATTAGACTGAAAGATTAACCATACCTGTGATTTGGAAATTTCAACTACATTCTTAGAGAAAGGATTGAATGCACAGTAGCCATGATAATTGCAGCATCTTTTATACAGGATTAATAATACACTCTCATTGGAAATAAGGCAATGCATATTTTATGAAAGTTCAATCATACATCTTCCCCAAGAAACCTTTACTGTCAAGTACACTGTTTGAACTAGAAACTAAAAGTTCACTAACGCTCTTATTAATATTTATAGAAACACGGTAGTGCTCTTAGGACAATTAGAAACATAATTTAGTTTAATGTCAAAGATAAATTTATGCATAAATTTCTGGAAATATATGAAAACTATGAGAATTGTGCAATTTTCAAAACTTTTTTTTTTTTTGAGATGAGGTCTCACTCTGTCACCCAGACTGGAATTCAAGACTTTTTATTCCCATCTTCACAAAAATAATTAAAGTGATAAAGCAAAAAAAAAAAATATATATATATATATATATGCAAAATAGTAGACAAAGATAGTTAAGAATCAACATCATACTGTAGAAAAGGCAGTTATTTTGGTATCTGGTTGTTAGCAATTCTCAAATTTTAAGTTCCAGTCTCCTGATTTTGTCTAATTTAAGGTTATTTTTGTAAAGTAGATGTGGTACAACTGCCAATTGCTATTCTTGAATTTCTTAGTAAACTACAGGAGATGCTGTAGTCAAATACACACACTTCATTTCTGATTTGAGCTTCTCCATCAAATTCCCCTGCACTCTCTTCCAAAACAAGCTAGGTGGAAAATAGAAAATTGCAAGGCTACTGCCACATCTTTCTTGCTCTTTTGCTTTAAAATTTATTTTTAAAAAATTTATTTCAAATAATTCCATTGGAACTGGTTCCTCAAAGAGATTGTTAGGGTGATACTAGAAAGGGAGTTAAATACAGAAAGAAAACGAAAGCTCAGCAAATGCTCACCACCACCCTCTGGCCCTTGTGGCTGCCTAACAACCATCTCTTCCCAGAAATAACCAGCTTATCATGGAACAGTTATTCTTTACGCAACCAACATCACAGTACTCTACTTTTCTTGGAAGGAATGATGGCATAAGGTAGAAATTTATATAAATATTGGGCAATAGCTAATGGTTTTGCCACATGTTTGGAAAATTGAAAAGAGTATTATTGAGGCAATAGTGGCAAGAAGATCTAGAATAGAAATCTAGATGAATCTCTCAAACTTAGTCCCCCAATGCTCACCTTAGCCATTGTAAAGACTACTCTTAATACTGAAGTGAGTAGGATGCTCACTCTGATTTTGTAGTCATTTACTGAGGCCATCCTAATGGTTTTCAAAGGACTTCTTAAAGAAAGTGGTTATATTTGTGGGATGTACTTTATCTAGGCTCAAAAACACAAACTTCTCGCCACTGCTGTCACTATTTCTACTGAGACTCCAATTTACCAGAAAGCAGCTACTAACCTAGGGCATATGGTTTTATACCTCTATGACCATTCAGCCTTCTGGTAGCAGATTGATTATGATGGAACTTCTATTCTAAAGAATGCATTTTTAATTACCTTCACCTATTGGCTTATTAAGGCAAAAATGATGGATGTAACAGAATGATAGAAATATCAGTGTGGAAATTAGAAAACCTGGAATCAAAGCTCAGCTTTACAATATTTACTTATTTACAATAAGTCCTCTCAGCCACAATGTTCTTTGCTTTTATAATGAGAAAAATAATTCCTACCCCAGTGTTGCTATGATCGTTAAATAAGATTTTTTAAATGAAAATATTTGCAAAATGTAAAGCAGCATAAGTTAATGAGCAATTACTATTAATAATTAATGGACCTTTGAGTATATTTCAGCTCGTTTTTCAGAAAACCAATCAGAGAAAGACAGCATTTATTCTTTAATCCAATAAACATTTATTAAATTATTACTCTGTGTCTGGCAATATTTTAGGTTCTAAAGATTAAAAACAGTAAACAGAACAAAATTTCTACTCTCATAAAGCTTATGCTAGTGGTCACATAGAAAAATAAACAAAATGCAAGTAAAGGTAAAAAATGAAGGTTACTTCAGATTTTAAATGTTGTGAATACAGTAAAAGAAAATGATGAATAGGGTCATTGGGAGAATTCCCTTACTTTGCATCTCCAAGGAATGGCTATTAGAATTAAATAAGGAACCAACAGCAGAAATGAAAAATTTGCCTATGAACATAGTCAAGTAGGTATGTCAGATAAGAACATGGTGTTCAAAAGAAGAGTTTAGGCTCAGACATAAATTTGGGAGATTTCAGCATCTAGAAGCTGTCTAAGGATATTGAAAAGCATGAAATAATCTAATTAGAAATTGCTTTACAAAAATTAGAAATATTCTCATGTGTAAGTCATGGGAAATTCATGTATTTATAGATTAGATGGAAGAGAAGAAATTGCAAAAGAGAGTAAGATTAAATGGCCAGAGAGGTAAGGGGAAAGATATGCAAAGTACGAAGTCATGCGGCAAGAGAACAGAGTGTTTATGAACAAATAAGTGATCTGTTATGTTAAATACTGCAAAAAGTTTAAGAATTATGAAGAAAGAAATTTAATTATTGGATTTGGCAATACACAGGAAATTAGTGACCTCAAGAAAAGCAATTGTATGGAGTTTTAGTGGTGGAATATAGATTAGCTTGCCTGAGGAATCAGTGGGAGTTGAAGAAAGTTGGATTACATGTCAAGAAGATTACAAAGACAGATCCAGTAGGTCCAATATGCATGAAATAGGAATTCCAAAAGGCAATAACTAAGATGACAGAATAGAAAAAAAACAAACATGTAACATATTAGTTGACCTCAAATATAAATTTGAATCTTCAGAATTGTAGAACTCATTAAATTGCAGATCCTTTTTTAAACTTTTTATTATAAAAAGTAAACCAAAGTAAAGGTAGACAAAATAGGTTGAGTCCTCATGTACTGTGTACTCCCATCATCCTGTGTATTAGCTGTAATATTAGCCTTTGACCAAACTGATCTACATCTTAACCAATTTCATTCTCCCAAACTATTCTGAAGTAAACTCCAGATAACCTATTTTTTCCTCTGTATATATTTTAGTTTTTATTTCTAAGAAGAATAAAAACATTAAAAAAGCATAACCATTATGATTTGCAAAAAATTGAATTGATAATGCTCATTTATACCATCAAATAAATATTGTTTATTGCTTGAATTGCTAATGATCTCATCAATGTTATAATTTTCTTTCAATATGTTTGCATCAAGATCCAAATAAGGCCCTTGCATGGAAATTGGTTGATATGTGTCTTAAGTGACTTTTATAGGTTTCTCCTCCATTTCTTTGTCTGTTTTTACAATTATTTGTTGGAGAAACTGTACTTTTTTATTCTAGAGTTTTTCATTATGAAGTCTGTGAATTGCCTTCCTGATGTTTTGAATAAAAAGATCTTCTAGTCTTTGTATTACTTAGAGGCTAATATGGACCTGAAGGCTTGACCAGAAAAAGGTTGATGCCTTTTTGTTCGTTTTTTTTTGCCAATGCTGCTTCATAAATGTTCCTGTTAGGAAGCATACAATGTCTGGGTTTTTGTCTTTTTGTGATATAAAATGCAATTAATCATCACTGACTAGAATCATTATGGTTTGAAAAATGGTGGTAGTCTGATTCTATCATTCATTCCTTATTAGCTAGAACAGTCCTCTAAAAGAAAATTCCCTTCATTATTATCTGGTTACCTAGTGGTACAGTTATATAGGAAATGCAGAGTAGATGTATGATTCTTTCCTCTTTTTACTAGTTTTCAAAATTATAAGTTGGCTCACTAATATTCCATATACATATTTTTATATCATATGGACTTATAGATCTAAGCATTTATGATGTATTTTAAATCACTTTATCTTATTAATGCTCAAAATTTCTACCTCTTTGGGTTGACTCCTAAGTTCTTTTGAACCCTAGTAGTATCAGAGAGTTTCCATGCTCATGGTATGGCAAAGTATACTGGATCACCTTACATATTTTCTTCCCCACACCTAAAACCAGCCATTTCTCCAGGACCTCTGATTCCTTTCAGTTGAGAACAGTATGTGGTGACCACCAGCTGGATGCTAAGAGTGCACGTTATGAATGGGTTGGTCATTTTTTTCCTGGCTTTTTTAGTATTCAGAGTTTGGAAATACTTTTATTTTTTAAAAGAAAATTCATCATACGTTTGCCTTGGTACTTTCTGATACAGGATTCCTTCAGTGATGCTTTGCCAGCTGGAAGTGATTGGGCCTCCCAAAGTACTGGGATTATAGGCGTGAGCCACTGTGCTTTGCCCTCATTCCATTTTAAAGCTGCATAGCACTCTACTTTGTGGATGTACCCATAGTTAATATAATTAGCTCAACTGAAGGACATTTGGGTTTCTACCAGGTAATAATCTAGCAGTAAATAGCTTCGTGTAAATGACTTCATATTTTTGCCAGCATATCTTTGGGAAAATTCTTAGAAGTGAATTGTTGGTTAAAAGGTAATGTATAAATAATTTCACTAGATAGGAACAAATTACCTGTCATAGAAGTTATGTATTATGTATTAATATGAACAATATATAAGAGAGCCTGGTTTCCCATCTGCCTCATTGATAGATAATTTTGTCAAAGTTTCAGATTTTAATAGCAGGCAAAACTAACAACCATGACACATCTAGAATATATCTTGGCAAAACTTGAATTTTTAGAACAAAAAGAAAATCTGCACACATTTTTTGCAGGTGACGAAACTTCCTCCCTCTTGGACTTACCAATCTAAAACAGGTTACCTACTAGGGAGTTCAAGCTTTATAAATAAATTTTAGACAGGCAGTAATTTGGAAAGTAGACAAACAAAATAGCCTTCCTGAAAAAATTGCTAGCAAATCTTCTCTAGCTACTTAATAATGAAGCCAGATAAATATGTACATTACATAAGAAAATTGAGTAGCAAAAATAGCATAATTATGAAATATGTGGTAAATGTTAATTTTAAAGAGAGAACACAATTAGAACACAAAAACCATGAGTTGAATGTGGAATAAAAGAAGCAAATACACATAAGCTAAATTTCTTATTCTGCTGATGGGAACTTCAAGAGTTTCTTTTCCATTTTTTATTTTACTAGAGAAATAAAAGCTCAACTTAAAATGTTAATTTAACTTAAAGGTAAACATTGAAAATAACTATGGGTGCATCCACAAAGTAAAGTGTTATTCAACTCTAAAAAGGAATGAGGGCTGGACACTGTGGCTCATGCCTGTCATTCTAGCACTTTGGGAATCCAAGGCAGGTGGATCACTTGAGAAAAAGATGTTGAGACAACCTGAGTCATATAAAAATATTAGAAAAGAGAAATAAATGCAAACAAATAAGAAAAAAAAACAAAGTAAGAAGAACGACAACAACAAAAGGAAACCATGCTGTTTGCAGCCAACACACCTAAGACAAAAGTGATTCACAGGGAAAGATTAAAAATAAAGGAGTACACATCAGGAATAGTGAATATCTGTTATATTTTCTTATTATCTATCATTTTTGAAAACTTTTTTATGCTTGGAGAATTTCCTACTTACATGTTTGGCTTCCTCAAAGTAGAAAGTAAAACATTCATTTTGCCAGTGTCTCTTGCAGTTAAGACACAAGCGCATGACTAGGCAAAATTGATTAAACTCATTGGTGCCAGACTGTGGTTCAGAAGTGAACAGTATTGGAAAGGAGGCTCCAAGAAGAATCCATTTTATTAACCATGCTAGCCAGTATACTACTTAAGCACTTGGCTCTCAGGGGTGGATTGCCTCCTGGACTGAATTCTTGGCACAGAATTGTTATCAGTATTAGATGCAAATGAAGTCTTATTACTGACAGTCCTGTAAATTCTACTCAAGTGCTCAGTGTTGGTAGCAATGACTACTCCCTCACTGGGCCAGTACTATGATGTGCTTATGGGCATTATTTCTGGAATCTTAACCTTTAGCCTGTTCCTCCATCCCTCTCAAAATTTTTCCAGCTCTCCATATCTTTATAATACGATCATTTTCTGCTCAAATCATCAAACCTAGCTTCTTTTGTTGCTAACTGTCTGATTGATATCTGTAACACTGGTTCCAGAAGTCACTGTAGAAAATAGAACCTCAGGCAAATAGGAGGTATCTGGAACTGATTATCTGGTCTGATTCAGGCTGAAGGCTCTTAAATCTAACCAATGTAGAGCCTCTTGGCAAGCAATGTCAAACAGCCCTCTAATTTTCATCTGTGGTCACCTGCAATGAATACACAAGGCAAGTCTTTCAGGAAAACAAGCCCACAGCCGGAGAGCCCTATGTAGAGACGTAAGAAATTCAAAGACTATAGAGTGACTGCTTACTTCTAATGACATTTAAGAACTTAAGAAGAGTTATAAAATCAAACTCTGAAGTTCTTGGTTAAATATATAGAAAGAAAACCATAGAACTGCTCTATGCTAAAAAAAAAAAAAAAAAATTAGCCCAATTGTGTCACACAGCTAAAATACATAAAAATCAAATTCAAGTTTTGATCCTGCAACTGCCACTATTTCTCAGTTAAATTCACAGCCTTGTCAGGTCTTTTATGTGAAAGTTAGAACTTTGGGAAGAAATCTAGATTTAGGGACATATGAACTTGAAATGGATTGCTCATGTATAGCATGTTCATTTACTCCCTGTGTTTCCCAAAAGGGCCCTCAAAAAAACTCTCTTCAATAATGCTTAGATGATAGCAGCCCCATCATCTTTGAAAAGTGCTCTACAACTGTTCTCTGTTCATTTGGGATGCTGGCAGGAGACCCTGCTGTCGAAATGGGATGTTTCATTTTTAAATGCAAAAACCAGGTGCTGGAATGGTCAGTTCCTCAGAGCAGCCCTTAAATGCAAAAGCATGGACATAAGTGTGGCAATTGGTAAAAGGGTAGGTGTGGCATTAGAATGGTTTAACTCGCAGGTATTTATGGTTATGGGTAATTGGTCATTGCTTCATAGGCCATAAAAAGATGAGAGATCCACTAGGATCATACTTGATTTTTGTAATTTAAAAAAAAAAGTCTGGTGAACTGAAGTCTGACTTGAGAGTCTCAGCTTTCTATTTAATTCTCAAACCTTCATCTATTTCCATATCTAGAGTTACTGAAAAGAGGGAAGACTTTTTTTTTTGAGGAAAGATCAGGTGAAAAATCTCACAAGCATGTACAGAAAACCACTTAAGTCTCTTCCAAAAAGTATGTGGCCATTTACCGGAGTAACTAGGTACTAGGAAAAGAGAACTATTGAAAAGAAATTATTGAAAATTGCTTTGAACAGACATAAATCCTTAGTCCTAGAACATTACCTTTGTCCCCTAATCAAATGCTTATGTAGCTCAATGAAAGGGATTTTGACCCAATTCAATGTCAGGGGTAGGTCACTGGCACTGTGAAACCATTTTATCTGGCTATATTCCAAGTTCCTCTCTATATACATTTAATATACTTAGCAAATGGTTGAATTTTTACAGTGACTTTCTTCCTAAGTTTTTGAGTGAGAGATATTATGATATAAAAATAACAATAACAGAAACATGTAGAAGTTTCTCAAGTTTCCCCTTTCACTAACCCTGAAAACCAAAAGCAAATTTCTTACCAAGTTATATCAGTAAGACAAACAAAATGCATGTCAAAAGACAGGAGATCAATTTCATGGAAACAAAAGAGCTTGCTTCCTTATTGAAATTTGCATTTTAGTAGTAAGAGGCTTCCAAGTAAAATCTCTGCAAAGGTAAAGGGCAAGTTACTATAACTTGGATTTTGGAAGTAACATATATTACAATTGAGAGTGAGGACTAAGCTCTGATTTTTTTTTTTATCTTGCCCAAATTCCTAACTAAGAGGTCTAGAGAGTCATGCCCTACAAACCATAAGTTTTCATCAGATGGGTTTTATTTGACCCTATATATTGTGACTTACTTTTCAATCTGACTCTGACATAACATTGTGAGACAAGGAAAAAATATTTAACCCCAAAATATATTTCCTTGCCGTATATCAAAATTGCCTTGCAAAATCTTTTGTGGGAAAAATCCACATTCTATAGAGAATTCCCTTCCCCTTTGTTTTCCTTCGTTTCTTTCCAGACTCAGTAGATAATCAACTAAAAGCCAGGCACCCTTTTAAGTCTAATAAGAAACATTTTTAAACCTGCTGTCTCTCTGAAGTCTACTGTCTGAGAGATTCCTCTGCACAATAAAACTTGGTTTCCAAAATCCTTTATCTTAACCTGAACATTCCTTTCCATTAATCCCAGGTCTTCAGATAAACTCAACCAATTGTCAACAAGAAAATGTTTAAATGTACCTATAGCCTGGAAGCCCCCGCTTTGAGTTGCCTCATGTTTCTGAACCAAATCAATGTATTTCTTAAATGTATTTGATTGATGTCTCATGCCTCCTTAAAATATATAAAACCAAGCTGTATCTTGACCACCTTGGGCACGTGTTCTCAGGACTTCCCAAGGGCTGTATCATGGGCCATGGTCACTCGTATTTGGCTCAGAATAAATCTCTTGGAATGTTTTACAGAGTTTGACTCTTTTTGTCTACAAGAATGGTATTCAATTTACTATTCCTATCGACTGAATATCTCCTAACATTAATGTGTTGAAACTTAATTGCCAATGCCATAGTATTAAAGGGTGGAGCCTTTAGGAGGTGATTAAGTCATCACAGTGGCGCCCTCAGCAATGGGATTATGATCTTTATAAAACTCACTTCAGGACATGGGTGTGTTCTATTCTGCTCTTTCCTGCCATGTGAGGATACAGCATATGTCCTCTTTGGAGGAAGCAGAGAGCAACTCTCACCAGGCACCAAATGTGCTGGTGCCTTGATCTCAGAATTCTCAGCCTCCAGAACTGTGAGAAAATAAATGTATGTTCTTTATAAATTACTCGGGCTGTGGTATAACATTAGAGCAGCACAAACAAACTAGTACATCTATTGTCTGTTTTTGGGTAAATTTCTAGAAAATCCTGTATTGAGGAAAAAGAAGCTGGCACCAGATCAGGACTTACACTCATACAGTTGAGCGTGAAGAAAAATCAGCCAACTTTAGAAGCACCTCTTAGAACGGGGACAGTTTGATAGTTGAGGCAGGCTTAAAAAGTGTATTGATCTTGTGTGTGATCCAGGAAAGTATTGTGAGACCCAATTTGATTGTAATAAGCAATTTCATTAACACGGATATTCTAGAATTAATTTGTCAATAAATTTTCCTTCACATTTTTGCCATAGACAAAAAAATTGTGCAAATAAAGTCTCAGGCACAGGGCTATGAGAGGTTCATGAGAGAGAGCAAGTGAGATCATGGCTGTCTGACAGCCAAAAAACCAAAAAAAAAAAAAAACTTTTTACAAATTATAGGGGTAGAATAGCATGATAGATTTCAAACTTATTTTACTATAGAGAAATTGTTAACTTATTATGTATATAAAGATCCATGAAACGTTTACACCTCCATTTTTAGATAGCTTTTCCACAGAAGTGCCATAAATTTTCAGCAATATTTCAAATAAAAACAACAAGCATTATGAGACACAGTCAGGTTAGATAACTCCTTTTCTTAGGACTATTATCACTTGTGCTGTTATATTTAATTTTATTGCCTATTTATGAATATACATACAATTCAGCTTCTTCTGTTGATCATTACTTTAATATGATTCCTTTTATTTTAGAGTTATGATAATATAGAAATGGAATAGAATGAGAGTTATTATTAAGATATACCTTTATTTAAAAATGTGAATATAAAGAACGTTATAAAAATAATAAAACACTCAAATTTCATTTAAGATTAAAGAAATTAATATTTCATTAATTATTCTAGATTTTTTAAATATGACATATATATCCAATGCTATTTCTATATTCCTTTAGCATACTCCCTCTGCTGAGAACACTAACCTGGCATTTTAAGGTATTATTTCCTGTAATATGTATCGATATACAGTACGTTATATTATTATGTATACTTGAATATAGACATCCCTCTTAACAAATGTAAATCTAGAGCTGAGTGCTACTTCCATCTTCCTGACTACAACAATTGTCTATAAACTTACCTATAAATTAACAATAATATTTCTCCTATATTTTCTCTTGAGGTTTATCTATAATACATGCATCTAGTTCACTCATTATACTAATTGTATGGGATTTCATTACATAAACAAACTATAGTTCTCTTTCTCTAACAACTAAGAAATAGATTATTTCCCTTTTCCACTATTACTAACTGTTATAGTATCAGCTTCAAACTTGTTACATGTGATATTATCTCTACAGTGGATACCAATAAATAGTATTGTCTAATAGTCTCCAAAGTAACTGTAAAGTGCTACATGTTCACCAGAAGTGTGTAAAAATTTCCTTTCCACTATATTTTCACCAACACTTACTGATAACTGACATATACATTTTTTTCTAATTTGTTGTATAATAGCATTTTTTCATTTTACATTTTATTTTACTCCAGTGATAGGCAGACCAATGGTTCCTAGACGATGTCCATATTCTAATTTCAGGAACCTGTAAATATGTTATCTTACATTACAAAATGTACTTTGCAGATATGCTTAAAAATTTTCAAATAGGAACATTATTCTGGATCATCTAAGGGAACCCAGTAAAATCACAGGTCCTTATAAAATGGAAGACAGAGGCAGAAGAGTCAGAGGAAATGTGATGATAGAAGCAGATGTGAGAATGATTCAACTGCTTGTTTCAAATATGAAGAAGGACCACAAACCAAGGAAAGAGGCCAGCCTCTAAAAGCTGGAAAAGTAATTATTTTTTATCGAATGGTGGACATCGTGTATATTAAGTTGTAGAGGTCAGATGATATTATATTCCTCCAGAGAGGATTATACTGTGTGAATCAGTTGAGGTGAAGAATGTTAATCTGATCAGAACTCTAGTCCTTGTCTTCTTGGCTTGGTGGTTTCCAGAAAATTTTGCTCTGATTTTCTGAGCTCCTCATTTCCTCACTTGGCAGACCTTCAGCCTCTTTTCCTGCACTGCTTCAGAACTTTGCAAATGTCTTGAGGAGAAAACCATCAAGTCTCCAGCTAAAACCATTCCTATAAACATTATAAAATTAATCAGGGAAGCAGGGAAGGGGAGAAACAAAAATCAACAAAGCTTACAGCATGTTCAGGATTAATCATTAGATTATGGTGCTCTCTGATCTGCTTCCTCATAGTTGTACACTGCTCCTGCTCCAGAATCACATAGGCCATGTCACTCCTTACCTGCTCTATAGACAATAGCTTGAACATCATGAAATATTAAGTTTTCCATTTGAAATAGTCTTTCAGGTGATGTATACCAGTGAAACTACTTATGTCAGCTGGTCTGAAGGACCTCAAGAGAAGCTGACTCGCCAAAGAATGCAGTTTCCACATCCTGATGATTTCATCCCCTTTACCCCAACCAATCGATCACCCAGTTTTCCAGCCCCTTCATGATCCTTTAAAAAACTCCAGCCCAGAACTCCTCCCATCTCTTCTCTCAGTGCCCTGTGATCATTAAACATTCTGCTGCAAATCCTGCTGTCTCCGTGTATTGGTCTGTTATGACTCAGTGGGCATATGAAAGTGTTAGTCCTGAAACATAACTACAGAAACATTATGCCTTCAGTTTTATTTTTATATCTTTTTAGACCATCAAAATTTATGCTGGATTTTCTATTCTTAGAAGGATTTTTCTTTCCATGTAAAAATACCAATTCTTAGCCTTTTGCCCTGTTTCCCGAATCAGCAATTAGACTAAGAAGAAAGCAGCTGCATGCTGGGCACAGTGGCTCATGCCTATACTCCCAGCATTTTAGGAGGCTAAGGCAGGAGAATCACTTAAAGCTAGGCGTTTGAGACCAGCCTGGTCAACAGAGTGAGACCTTGTCTTGAAAGAAAGGGAGAAAGAAGGAAGTAGCTGCAAAAAGCCAGCTTATGGCTCCACTGTCTCCAAAATCCAGACCCCTGGATTTTATTGCCTCTGTTGTTCTCCAGTAATACCTCCAAATATGTAATTCTTGTTTTTATCCAGCTTTTCCTATAGTCTTCACAAGGAATATTAGTCTGCCATAAATTACTACTCTAGCTTACCTAGAATTAGGTTATTGTCCTATTAAATAAAATTCTGCAGAATCAATTACTCTTGTTTTTCATGTCTCCTAAATCTTATGTAGGTCCATCTTTTTTTCCCATATATTTTGTTAACTTTGATTGCAAACTAACTTTTAGCAAGGTTTGTTTTCTCTATTAGTCTTGTGTGGCATGAGCTATAAGTAAGTCTCTCCTTAGGCACAGCCATTCAAGTACTATAGAATTTTGGGGGGGTCTCAAGTGGTATGATTGTAATACTACTTTTCTGTCCCTACATGAACATTAAAACCCAAATCTCTAGATTGATAGTACTGATTCTTTCTCCCTGAGTACCTTCAGTGTTCCTTCATATGCACATAATATTGGTTTTCAGAACCCTCTTGTTGTTTAGCATCTGAGATCTCTCCCACTGCCCACCTTCTTCTCAGGTTAAATTACGTGTCAAAAACCAAATTTGTTATATTTTATCTAGTTTTTCTAAATGTTAGAAGTCTTTAATGTAATAGTCTACCAGTTTGGTTTTTTTACGGATTATTAAAAAAAGGATTAGGAAAGCTAACTTGTTAAAAAAAATGCTTTGTAATCCAGTAAACAAACCATTTCAGGCAATTGAGAATAAATATATTTGTTATACAAATTAGAAATCAACTTTATTATTCTTATTTATTGAAATAGATTGTTAGAAATATTTTTGGTCTGATTTCAGTTATTACATATACTTGAAAGAAGGATGCCAACATGCAAGAAACAAAGCAAGGCAAAGCAAATATTCCATAATTCAGATTTATCACCTGTCCAAATCACTGAAGATATACAAAGTTTTAGTTATACCAAGAAAATAATTTTATTTATTAAGCCTACAGCCCTCAGTACCCAAGGTGATCTCTCATCTAAGTAACAACCAGGCCAGATTCTGAGGCTAGACAAGATTGAGTGCATTCAGGGTGGTATTGCCATAGACAGAAAAATAATTTTAAAATGATTTAAACGTCAATGCTTGAAACAACTTGGCTAGTGCTGTGGTTTGAATATTTGTTCCCTTCAAAACGCATGTTAAAATTTGATCCCCAATATGGCAGTAGTGAGAGGAGAGGCTTGAAGAGGTGATTGGGTCATGAGGGCTCTGTCCTCATGGATGGTTTAATCCATTCATGAATTAATGGACTAATGGATTAATGAGTTATCATGATGGCCTTGTAAAAGGAAGAAGGAAGTCCTGAGCTAGGATGTTCAATCCCCTCTGCCATGTGGTGCCCTGCACTGCCTCCAAATCATGCAAAGTCCTTCTCAGCAAGAAGGCCCTCACCAGATGTGACCCCTTGACCTTGGACTTAGTTTTCATAACTGTAAAAAAAAAATTTCTTTCCTGTATAAGTTACCCAGTTTCAGGTTGTCTGTTACAAGCAATAGCAAGTGGACTAAGACAGCTGTTAAAATTTATTTTATGCTAACATTTTTTCCAATGTTGCCTCCTGCCACCAATGAACAGAATAGAAACAGTCCTTTACAATCATAATAGCATTAGAATGTATCATCTAATTTCATGGAGGTGTGTCCTTTGTCCTTTCCTAAATTCCATGCTAAGATATCTTATTTTGGTATATGATGAAACAGTAATATTTGAAGGAAAAGAGGCAATTAAGATAGGAATAAGGCTTTTTGATCACAACGGGCATTTGAAAACATTTATTTTTCCAGAATTTTAAGCCATATCTAAAAAACTATACTGAAATTGATGGGTAAATTTTACATTGCTTGATGAAATTGTCACCAAATGGGCTTTTCCCTAAAAGTCAGTATTGAAGTCATTTTATGATCCAGTAGCAAACATCATTAGTAGAGATGGTGGAGACTTCCTGAGTGTTTAATGCATTCTGGGAAACCACCACGAATTGGCAAGGTCTCTCTGTGGTTGTTTTATAGTGCAGAGCCTCTCTCTGTGTAGTAAAAATAAAACCAAATTCATTTGGGCACAGTCTTTTTGTTGCTTTATTTAATTTTCACTTTGGCATATGGCCCTTAAAGCTTTAATAGGGCAGATGTGGCTTCGGAAGGGCTTACTAATCCAACTTGGTTAATGACTTTCACAGTAGAAACCAGCTCAGCAGTTTTTTCTCAGTCCACAGTTAGTTCCTATTCTCTTTGATGTTTCCTTTGGTGGGAAATCTCTTTATAGGGCAACGTATTATCAGTAGACATTTTCCTGAATTTTGAGATAACTTTCTTCGAGTTTCTGGGTTACAAATACAGAGGCAGAGGAAATGCTACTAAAACTGAGCTATTCATACGTGAAGAGAAAAATAAAGAGTTGTGTTTGTATTTGCAACTTCTTTCATCATGCAGAGCATGATGGCTTCAGATTGCTCTGTGGGACAGAGAGTTGATTATGTTAGATTAGCATTCGAGAAAGTCCTAAATGGATTAGCATTTTTGATGATCGTTGGTGTTTCTGATGTCAGTGAGGGACCATAGAAAGAATATGAGCTGTGGAGTCAGGCAGTCCATTCTTCAGGTCCTGAGGGCCTATTCTAGATTTTTCTCAGTCCACTTTCTGACAGTAATATATATTACTGCCTACCTCACAGGATTTTGTGAGGATTCAGTGTCAGGAAGTGGTGTTTCCTGAACTATAGTTATTTATATACCACATGAGGATTTTTTAAAAATCCTATATGTGGATTCTATTTGTATTATTATTTGCATAATGTTTTAACAAGCAATGCTTTTTCCCTCAGTTTTTGAAAAACATATGCTGTTTAGCCTTATTAAAAGCAATATTGGCAAAAACGTAATGTGATATATTGCTTCATTACATATTAAAATAAATTAAAATGATCTCTTGTGCATTGTATTAATAAACAGCCCTGGTATTATGCTCAGATAATATTTAATACAATGACCTTGTTTACTTGTTTCTTGTTTACTTGAAAAAGGAGTCAGATTGGAGAAGGGATGACTTCTCTTCGTAGGCATGCCTACACCCAAGCTCAGCATTCCACAACACTGGGGGCTTCGTCCCTCAGGCAGGAGGGGCTATACTTGAAGGAAATTACTCATGAGCTTTAAGAGCTGCACAGCTGGTTTCCCAGATTACTGCAGAAACCTCTAAAACTTAACCTGCTTTGCTTGATTCCCAGTATTCTGATGATCACCATGCCTTTACTTCTGCGAAACTCTCTTTTGTCTTTCCCTATCCCCTCTTCTCCCTCTCTCTCTCTGACACACACACACAGACACACACACACACACACACACACACACACACACACATTGATATGGTTGTTTGCATGTTTGCCTTATAATAAACAGAAGGGCAGAGACTGTCTTCTGGAACCATCATGCATGGTGTGTCCAGCAGAGTGCCTTGGCCTAGACACATCGGTCTGTGTGAAGATGAAAGGGTAGAGACCCTATAGCTTTTCGGTTCTTGTTACCCCAGGCTTGGCTTGTAAGTTTCCTCAATAAAGCCTTTTCCTCAGTCCATTCTGTGTGAAGTTATGGAAATCTTTTCAAGCCCTTCTTCATGACAGCTGGCATGCAAAAAGGAACACAACCTGCATGTCCAAAAGATGGCAGGATATATATGTAATCTCATATTCCGTCAAACAAAACATTCTGAAACCAGAACATATTCTGCACAGTGCCCAGTCCCTGGCACATAGTAGTATACAATAAATGTTTCTTGACACCATGATGAATGGATACATGAATACTTGTAGTTAGTGAAAGAATAAATGGCTGAGAAAACTTTTTACAAGTTTTTTCATGTTTAATAATGTGCAGAAATATTAAAAGAGCAGTAAACAGCAACATAAGTTGCCTGGCATTTATAAGGGATAGTTTATTCCAGACAACCACATTTTCTAAAAAAGTGAAGCGTATTCTTCAAAGCATACATTTGTTTTTTGAATAAGCTCTGTTTAAAAAGTTGCCTTACTTATCTGAGGTATATATTATACATTATTTAACCTTGTCCTGAATACTTATAAGTAAAAACAGTTTTTTACAAATGATGAAAAGGAGATATAGATCTAGAAACTTCAGGGGTCTTATTCTGAGTAATTTTTGCTTGGCTACAGAAATAACACGTGTAATAAAAAGACACAGACACGAAATATATAGAATGTTAATGGTCCTTGGTAGGGTTCTCTCCCTTTCTATTTTCCCTATATTTGTCTCCCATGGATGCCTCCTTAAAGAAGGAAATTTGGAAAGATTATATACTACATTTAATCAAATATCTGTTCTAGAGTTTGTGTTAACATTGAATTCTATTTCTTTCTTTTTAATTTTTGTGGGTACGTAGTCAGTGTATGTATTTGTAAGGTACATGAAATATTTTGATAAAGGCATACAATGTATAATAATCATAAGAGGGTAATTGGGGTATCTGTCACCTCAACATTTATCCTTTCTTTGTGTTACAAACAATTCAATTATGCTCTTTTAGTTAATTTAAAATGTACAATAATTATTTGGCAGTCATCCTTTCTTCTACCAAATATTAGATCTTATTCATTATATTTTCATATCTATTAGCCATCTCCGTTTCTGTTGCCACACCCCACCACTACCTTTCCAGCCTTTGTAACCATCATACTATCTCTATTAGTTCAATTATTTTAAATTTTTTTGTTCCCAGAAACGAGTAAGAATATGTGAAATTTGTCTTTCTTAACTTGGCTTACTTCACTTAACATAATGACCTCCAGTTCCATCCATGCTGTTGCAAAGGACAAGATCTCATTCTTTTTATTATGTCTGAATAGTACTCCATTGTGTATATGTACTACATTTTCTTCATCTACTTATCTGTTGATTGACACTAGCTTGCTTCTAAATATTGGCAATTGTGAATAGTGCTGCAATAAATATGAGAGTGCAGATATCTCTTCCATATACTGATTTCTTTTTTTCTAAATATAAGCCTAGCAGTGGGGTGATGAATCATATGGTAGCTCTATTTTTAGTTTTTTTGGGCAACCTTCAAACTGTTCTCCGTGGTGATTGTACTAATTTGCATTCCCACCAACAATATAGGGGTTCCCTTTTCTCTACATCCTCTCCAGCATTTGTTATTGCCTGTCTTGGGATAAAAGACATTTTAACTAGGGTGAGATGATATCTCATGTGGTTTTGATTTGCATTTCACTGATGATTGACAATATTGAGCACATTTTCATATACCTATTTTTCATATGTATATTTTCTTTTGAGAAATGTCTATTTAGATCTTTTGCCAATTTTTAAATTGGATTATTTTATTCCTATTGAGATGTTTGATCTCCTTGTATATTCTGGATATTAATCTCTTGTCAGATGGATAGTTTGCACATATTTCCTTCCATACTGTGGGTTGTCTCTTTGCTTTACTTTCCTTTGCTGTGCAGAAGCTTTTTAACTTGGTGTGATTCTCTTTGTCCATTTTTGCTTTGGTTGCCAATGCTTGTGCGATATTACTCAAGAAATCTTTGCCCAGTTGAATGGCCTGAAGATTCCCAATGTTATCTTTTAGCAGTTCAAGAGTTGGGGGACTTAGATTTAAGTTTTTAATCCGTTTTGATTCGATCTTTGTATATGGTGAGAGATGGGGGTCTAGTTTTATTCTTCTGCATATAGATATGCAGTTTTCCTAGGAACATTTATTTAAGTGACTGTCCTTTCCTTAATGTATGTTCTTGGCATCTTTGTCAAAAATGAGTTCACTGCACATATGTGAATTGACTTCTGAGTTCTTTGACCCATTGGTTTATGTGCATGTTTTTAGGCCAGTATCATGCTGTTTTGCTTACTGTGGCTTTGTATTATAATTCAAAGTTGGGTGACATAATTCATTCACTTTTTTTTTTTTTTTTTTTTTTTGGTTAGGGTAGCTTTGTCTGTTCTGAGTCTTTTGTGGTTCCATACAAATTATAAGATAGTTTTTTCTATTTCTGGAAAGAAAGCCATTGGTATTTTGATAAAGATTACATTCAGTATATAAATTGTTTTGTGTAGTATGGAAATTTTAACAATATTGATTCACTCCTTGAACATGAAATATGATTTCATGTTTTTTTGTCCTCTTTCATCAATGTTTTATAGTTTCATTGTGGTACTCTTCCACTTATTTGGTAAAGTGAATTCTTAAATATTTTAGTATTTTATTTTATTTGTGGTATTGTATTTCGTATATTTTTATTTTATTTGTTGTATTTGTGGTATTGTATAAGGTATCTTTTTCATATTATTTGTTTTTGCCCTATAAGAATGCTAATAATTTTGGTATGCATCTTTAATGAATTTGTTTAACAGTTCTAATAGTTTTCTTGTGGAATCTTTATGTCTTTGCAAATATAAGATTATACCATCTGCCGACAAGGATAATTTGAATTCTTCCTTTACAATTCTTTTCTCTTGTCTGGTTGCTCTGACTAGAACATCCAGTATTATTGGAAAACAGTAGTGTGAATGGGAATCTTTGTCTTGTTCCAGATCTTAGAAGAAAGGCTTTCAGATATTCCCTATTCAGTGATACTGTGGGTTTATTGTATATGACTTTTATTGTATTGAGGTATATTCTTTGTATAACCAGTTTTTTGAGGGTTTTTTTTTTATCACGAAGGAATGCTGAATTTTATCAAATGGTTTTTCAATATCAGTTCAAATGATCATATGGTTTTTGCCTTTCATTTTATAGATATGATGTATCACAATGATTGATTTGTGTATATTGAACCTTCCTTGCATTACTGGGATAACTTCCACTTGGTCATGATGAATAATTTTCTGATGTGTTGTTTAATTCAATTTGCTAGTATTTGGTTGAGGATTTTTGCATCAATGGTCATCAGGCATATTGGTCAGTAGTTTTCTGTTTTTGATGTGTCATTGTCTAGTTTTGATATTAGGGTCTTAAAATTAGTTTGGAAGTGTTCCCTCCTCTTCTATTTTTCAAAATAGTTTGAGTAGAATTGGATTAGTTCTTCTTTAAATGTTTGGTGAAATTCAGCAGTAAAGCCGTCGTGTCCAGATTTTCTTCACTGTGAAACTTTTTATTACAGCTTTGATCTCATTACTTGTTACTGGTCTGCTCAGGTTTTGGATTTCTTCATGGTCCAATCTTGGTAGGTTGTATGTGTCTAGGAATATATCTATTTTTTTCTAGGTTTTCCAATTTACTGGCATACAGTTGCTCATAGTAGCCACTAATGATCTGCTGAATTTCTACAGTATCACTTTTAATGTCTCTTTGTTTATTTCTTATTTTACTTATTTCAGTGATATCTTCTTTTTTTCTTAGTCTGGCTAAAGGTTTGTTGATTTTGTTTATCTTTCAACAAACCAACTTTTTGTTTCATTAATTTTCTGGGTTTTTGTTTGAATGTCTACTGTGATCTTTATTATTTCTTTACTTCTAAGTTTTGGTTTGGTTTGCTCTTGCTTACCTAGTTCTTTAAGAGGCATCATTAGATTGTTTATTTGAAGATTTTGTTTTCCTTTTTTAAGGTAGGTACTTATTACTATAAACTTTCCTCTTAGACCTGCTTTCACTGTATCCCATATGTTTTGGTATGTTGTGTTTTCATATTGTTTTTTGTGATAATTTTTTAAATTTCCTTTTTAATTCCTTTTTGATCCATTGGTCTGTCAGGAAGATATCATTTAATTTCCATGTATTTATGTCATCTTCAAAATTCTTGGTTATTGATTTCTTGTTTTATTCCTTTTTGATAACAGAAGATGCTTGATATTATTTCATGTTTCTTGAATGTTGTAAGACTTGTTTTTTGACCTAACATGTGGTCTATCCTTGAGAATAATCCATGTGCTGAGGAGAAGAATGTATATTCTGCAGCCATTGGATGAAATATTCAGTAAATATTCATTTGGTTTACAGTACAGATTAAGTCTGATAATTATTTGTGGCTTTTGTGTCTGGATGATCTGTTCAATGTTGAAAGTGGGATGTTGAAGTTTGCAACTATTATTGTATGGGATCTATCTCTCTTTACCTCAAACAATATTTGCTTTATATAGCTGAATGCTCCAGTGTCGGGTGCATATATTTTTACCATTGTTGTTTCCTTTTGCAGAATTTATCACTTTATCATCATGCAATGACTTTCTTTGTCTCTTTATAATTTTTGTCTTGAAAGTTATTTTGTCTGCTATAAGTGTAGCTACTGCTGCTCCTTTTTTGGTGTCTATTTGCATGGAATGTCTCTTTCCATCCCTTTATTTTCAGTCTATGTGTGACTTTATAGGTTTTAGTGTGCTTCTTGTAGGCAACATATCATCAGCCTTGTTTTTACATTCATTTAGCTGCTTTGTGACTTGTGATTGGAGAGTTTAATCCATTTACATTTAATGCTATATTTGACAAATAAGGATTTACTCCTGACATTCTGTTACTTGTTTTCTTGTCATTTTGTGCTCTTTTCTTCTTTCTTTCCTTTCTTTCTTACTTCCTTTCAGTGAAGGTGATTTTCTCAGGTGGTATATTTCAATTACTTGCTTTGTATTGGTTGTATCTGTATTTGCAGTGTATTGTTGCATGTTTCCTGTATTGTATTTGAAGGGTATTTGTTGCATGTTTCTTAATCTGAGGTTACTATGAGGCCTTCAAATAATATTTTATAACCTATTGTATTAAACTGATGACAACACTTTACTCATCATAAACAAAGTAACTGATGAGTAAAGAGAAAACTAATAAAAACTCTACACTTTAACTTCATAACCCCTGCATTTTAACTTTTTGTTATCTCTATTTATGTTTTATTATACTATGTCTTGAAAAGTTGTAGTTATTATTTTTCATAGGTTCATCTCTTAGGCTTTCTACTCAAAATATGAGTAGTTGAGACATCACAATATATATTCTCTATTTTTTGTGTACTTTCTTTTGCCAGTGAGTTTTGTACCTTCAGATGATTTCCTCCTGCACGTTAAAATCCTTTCTTTCATGTTAAATAATTCCCTTTAGCATTTCTTGTAGGACAGGTCTAGTGTTGATGGTATTGATGAAATCCCTTAGGTTTTTTGTTTTTTGTTTTTTTTTCCCTAATGCATGGGAAAGTCTTTATTTCTCCTTAATATTTGAAGGATATTTTTGTTGGATATACAGCAGCACTTCAACACTTAATTCCTTCAGTGCTTTGAATATGTCATGCCACTCTCTTCTGGCCTGTGAGATTTCCACTGAGAAACTTATGGCCAGATGCATTGGAGTTCCACTGAATGTTATTTGTTTCTTTTTTCTTGTTGCTTTTAGAATCTTTTCTTTATTCTTGAACTTTGGGAGTTTGATTATCACATGTCTTAAGGTAGTCTTCTTTGGGTTAAATCTGCTTGGTTTTATATAATCTTCTTGTACTTGAATACTGATATCTTTCTCTAGGTTTAGGAAGTTCTCTGTTACTACCCCTTTCAATAAACTTTCTAACCTAATCTTTCTGTCTGTCTGTCTGTCTCTCTCTCTCTCTCTCTCTCCCTCCCCTCCCCACACTCCTCTTTCATGCCAATAACTCTTAATTTTGTCTTTTTGAGGCTGTTTTCTAGATCCTATAAGAGTGCTTAATTTTTTTTTTCTTTTTTTCTCTGTGTATTTTCAAATAGCATGTCTTCATGCTCACTGATAGTTACTTCTGCTTGATTGTTTCTGCTATTTAAGAGAATTATGCATTTTCCAGTATGTCAGTTCCATTTTTTAGCACCAGAATTTCTGCTTAATTCTTTTAAATTATTTCAATTCCTTTGTTAAATTTATTTGATCAGATTCTGAATTTCTTCTCTGTGTTATCTTGGATATTGTTGCACTTCCTCAGGAAAGTTATTTTAAATTCTCTGTCTGAACTTATATCTCTGTCTTTAGGATTGGTCACTGCTGCCTTATTTAGTTCATTTGGTGGTGTCATGCTTTCCTGAATGATCTTGATGCTTGTGGATGTCCTTGGTGTCTGAGCATCGAAGAGTTAGATATTTATTGCAGACTTCACAGTCTAGGTTTGTTTGTACTTATCCTTCTTGGAAAGTCTTTCCAGGTATTCAAAGGAACTTGGGTCTTGCGATCTAGTCTTTGGTTGGATTACCATGCAGAGACTCTTATTCTCTTCCCTTACTTTTCCCCAAGCAAATGGAGTCTTTCTTTCTGTGATGAGCTCTCTGGAGCTGGAGGAGGAGTGATATTAGCACCCCTGTGGCTACCACCACTGATACTGCACTGAGTCAGGCCTGAAGCCAGCACAGCACTGGATTTCACCCAAAGCCCATTTTGACAACTGCCTATCACTTATGTTCACTTAAGGCCCAAGGGCTCTACAATCAGTTGGTGGCCAATCCATCCAGATTTGTGTCTTTCCCTTTAAGGCAAGTTTCCTTGGCCTTGAGCAGGTCTGGAGATGTTGTCTGGGAGCCAGAGCCTGGAGTCTGAAAGCTTAGGAATTTACGTGGTACTCTATTCTACTGCAACTGAGCTGGTACCCAAGCCACAAGACAAAGTCTTTCCTACTCTTTCCTCCTTTTTCCTTAAGCAGAGGAGTCTCTCCCCATAGCTTTCACCCACCCCAGGCTCATGGTGAATACTTCCTGGCTATCACTGATATTCGCTCAAGGTCCAAGTGCTCTTCAGTCGGTTTATGGGGAATGCTTCCACTCCTGAATCTCTCCCTTCAGGGCAGTTTGCTTCCCTCTGCTCCAGGGCAGGTCTACAGGAATGCTGTCCTTGAGCCTAGGTCTGGAATCAGGAACCCCAGGAGCCCTACTTGTTACTCTACCCTACTGTGGCCCAGCTGTTACCCAGGCTTCAATACAAAGTCCCCTTTACTCTTCCGTCTCCTTTCCTGAAGTAGAAGTTGTCTCTCCCCATAGCCACCACAGCTGGGAATGTGCTGGATCTCACCTGAAGCCAGCCAGGCTCTGAGTCCTACCCAAGGCCTGCAGCAAGTATAGCTTGTGCTCTTGACCCTCCGTTTCAGCTTCTGTCTGCAGGACAATACAATACTGATTTTATTGGGATTTGAAATTCTTTTGGTAATTTTCTCTGGGACTCCATTCAATCATGGATGTGTAGAAGATTCATGGGTATAGACTTGAATAGTTAATATGTTTATGGAGCATATTCTATTCCCACTTGTCTTCTAAACACTTAAACTTTACATTGATTCACTCACTTAATCTCCATTGCAACTATATAAAATAATGAGAACATTACTGCCATTTTATAGATGAAAACTGGGGCTCAGAGTGTTTTGGTACTTTCTCAAGATCTTACTGCTAGAAAAGATGTATGGTCTCCTCAATGACTGGAACTTGCTTCATGCTTGCTACCTTAGGTGGTGTATTTGTAATTATCTTTGGCTTTACTATGTGTTGATCATTTTTGGTGACCTGTTTTTCTTCACACTAGACACCTATCTTCCTCTGTTTTCTTAAGTTATCATTGGTGCAAAGTTTTTGTTTGGAGATAATTGAGTGTAATCATTAATGGAAAGCATAGTATGGCGTTAGAAACAGTTTTAATATTGATGTCAAACTTTACCATGGCTAGAAAATTATTTAACGGATTTCCTACTGGCATGTCCTTCTCAGATCCTCAATGCATGTCACATCATTCTAACCCAGGGCCTCTCCTCTCCCTCTTCTCTCCATTCCCATGGCTTCACATACTCTACTCGGGCAACCTAGTGAAAAACAAAATTCCTTTCACTTTACTATGCAGGGAAGTTTACCTTTCTCTTTTTAATTTCCTCTTATTTCAAATCACACATTAACTCTCACTTTTCATGTCCAAAGAATCTTTTCCAAATATTTTCCTAAATAAAAAACCACCTTCACTAATATATGTAAATGTAGCTCGTTACGTTTTAAAAATTTAAATACCAGTATTTTTCTTTTTGCTACATCTATTAATAGCAAAAAAATAAAAAAGAACTTAAATGTGTGATTATAAGAAATTTAACAAATAAAAGACATTTCCATATGATGAATTACAAATTTAGTTATACAGGAAAATGTTCAGTAAACAGTAAGTTAAGAAAACAGATTATAAAAGATTACACATAACACTATGTGCAGCTTGCTACCTTATTTTAAACAAAAGATATCAGGACCCCTATTATATATACCAACTATTATTTGTCACAGACTATAACTAAGTGATCTTCTCATGGCCTATTCTAATATGTAAGATCATTTGCTTTTACTAAAATACTGCTAGTCACTGTTATTCCCTAATATTACCTTTACTAATGGAAAATAATAACTAAGGGCTTTCTCTGTGCTTAATATAGTTCTATGCTCTTCACAGGTATGAACTCACTTAAAGTCATTCAAAACAACCCAGTGAGGCACATACCACCATAATCCTCTTTATAGCTGAGTAAACTGAAGTACAGAGAAGTTAAATATCTTGTGCAATTGATAAAGCAGCAACAGCAAAGCTGGATTTGAACCCAGGAAGTTTGGTTCTGGACCCTACACTCTTATCTACTAAGCTTGAGTGTTTATCTTCTTGCCTCTCGTTCTCAGATAACATTTTTTCCTACTTCAATTGGTTCTGCTTCAGTCAGCCTTTGCCATATCCAGTGTGTGCTTCTCTGTGGTGGATAGATAGGAGTACTTAGAATAAACATCTAACTTCTTAAATCAATAACCCTAATTTTATGCACAATATTAAATCAATCATTTCTAATCAAAGAACATTTATAATAGCCTCACTGCATCTCCCATATAGAAAGAAATTAAGTCTTGTCTTCATTTGTAAACTTCTTATTGGTTTATACGGGTATGGAGCTGTTTCCAGTGACTGAGTGGCTGGAAGTCTGGTTGTCAGAGGCTTGGGATGGTGATTACATACTTTACGTCACTTGCTGGTCAACCCTTTCATTGTGGAAGAACTCAGATATAAGAGGGTTTAGTAAGCATCTGGTGACTCCAGTGATAAACTTGGAGAAACCCCACACATATAAATAGTAGATTATGGGTGAAATGTTTTTTCATTTATGCCTGATGAGTCTTGGGTTAAGAATGATGGGTAAGGGATTTCCATGTAACCTAGTGACACTGACAACAGATTTGACAATGGGCAAAGCATTTTCTTCCCTCATCTGGGTTAGTCAGGCCCTTGACAGACCTTGGAACACCCTTGGCTCCCAGTTGTTTGCCTCCTCAGGGTCAGAAGGTAACAGCCAAGCTGGCAGGAGAACAGTAGGTCTCACAGGACTTTATTGTGAGGTCATGTTTTCATCTTGTTCCAATCTCTGGTTGGCTGGACTGGAGTTTCTTCTTCATGAGGGTATATCATAAATATGTTACCACACAAATTCTCAGTAAAAACTGGCAGTTCTTCATATCTGCCTTCAAATAGCTTAGTAATCAATTTCTCTAAAGTTTCCTGATTAAGAATTATTTTTTCATTAAGACAGATCAAAGTCAGCTGCACGAGTGAAGGTACCAAAAAGGGAGAAATTGCACTGATTCCCAGCAGATAAGATTTATACATGTTGTTTCACCAAGGTTTCCAAAACAAAACTAATGATAATGACTAAACATGAAGCTCCTGGACAAGGAGTTTGCTGGCATATAAACTGATTTTGCTTGCAGATGTGGCTGTCTGCTTCCTGTGGCAGCAGTGGGAGGGAAGGCTTCAGAGGACTGTGTGAGATGATTGAAGAGCAAATGTCTTTGCCCTGAATTTTTTAACCTAGTCTTTCCAGTTTTTTGACATGGAATTCTGCTCTCCTCATCTCTTGCTGTTCTTCCACTTCTTATTTTATACAATTAAAAATATCCTTTAAATAAATACACATGAGAAATGGCAATATAAGACCATCGCATAATCTCCCATTAAAAACCGTGGGTTCATTTTGACATGTAAGAATTGCCTTGTGCTACTTACTACATGATACCATCCTCTGGGTGTTAGAGTACTGCCCTGTGGCCCTTTGACTGGGTTGCTTTTGTTATCACAGTATGTCAACCTTGATTTGCTCTGTTGTGCAGTTGTGCTGTCAGTAGCTTGGTTTTGACAGTTTTAGTTATGTTTCACCTTGTAGCATATTGTCACACATACACTGGCAAGAAGAAATGTAGTTTGCTAAATATAAATCCTCCAGGAAAAGGAGAGAAGTATAAGAGCTCTTTGGACAACAACTATAAATGATTTTTGAGTTAATTTGTTTCATGTCGGGACAAGAACAACTTCTACATGATGGAAAAAAATGTTTTAATATATAATTTGTAAGCAACTAAGGATTTTAAAGAAAAAGCTAATGGATTATTTTATTCATTAAAAACCTTTTAATTTTGCACAGATTTATATGAAATATTGGTGAAAATAAGGATATGTTAAAATCTATCTCAATTATGGAATGAGTTTGCACATGCTATGCTCTACCAGAATAAGTTATTTCTCTATGTGTTTCTGTTTGCTTGTATTCTCAGAGAGCCTATGACTCTAGAAAGGTTAAGAACCACAGTATGCTGCTGGTACAGACATACACTGATCATCTGGCACACCAAAGAGGTGGGTTACTTTGGACATATCTGATCTCAAGCACAGGACAAGTATACCCAGAAGACTCTGTCATCAGATATCTTGATGTCCCTTCAGTAATTCTCTTTTAATTCTATAGGAATCTGGAATTTTTCCATGTTTGGGATAGATGGAAAGGGGCCACATAATGGCTCAGAAGAAAAAGACCCTCAGTTTGCCAGCTGTTTAAGCATTTCTCTGTCCATCTTTGATTTGGAGGGTCTGATCTAATTCTATCCCTCAAAACCAGCCCTTACAATTTCACATGCCCTCCTCTTTCATAAGGGTCCCTGGCCTAGAGGGCGGGACTTGTGTAGTTTAGCAGAGTGATGGCAACGAAAAGCAGATTGGACTAAATGGGATTCAAATGAGGAACATTTGCAGGCTTTTTCGAATCATCTCTAGTTTTCAGAATACGATGACTCTGATTTTCTTGGAAGAAGTAAAGCAACAAGAGATAAATAACATTAATAATTGGACAATCAAAAGAGAATTTGTGTGTCAGAATGGAAAAAAGAAACTATTCCATTAGGGGATTCAAAAACAAAAGTCAGGTCTGGATTCTAGTAATCTATTATAATTTTACTTTGAAACATAATTTCTATCTCTGTAGTCCCCCCTTTTCTAATAGGAAGTTATAGCAAGGCCAATTTGTGTGCAAAATAAGTTTTAGTCTTATTATATTTGGCCAGATTATTTCCATAAAGTGCAGCAAGGAAATTGGCTATATTGGCTCCTTTTAAGTTGGCTTTGCTAGAACTTAATTTTAAAATACGTTACTCTAGTCAAAGCCTTGGTAAAATAATCAGTTCTCCAATTGTGTCTTTATGTCCTGTTATAAAAGAAAACAGATTCTTACTCAACTTATGCAAATAATTATATTACCATAAAGTAAGAATTCTCATGAATCGTTTCCAAATTTTGGAGAACTCAGGTAGAGAGAATGGTAAATTCTACTTACAAAAGTGTAAACAGAATAAAATCAGAGTAATAGCCTTTCAAATAGGATGTTGTCCTTTCACCTTGGAACTGGCATCCGCAAATCAAACAGCTCTTTGACGGTAGAGTGAGAGCTGTTTATCTGGCACTCTAAAATTCAGGAGCTCTTCACGGTTCCGGAGTCAGTCTTGTCTTCCTCCCAGTGTGGTTGGCAAAACAGTTGAGCCGTGGACCTTGGTGCATTGACTTCTGATCATGCCATGGAATGTGGGGTTCTCCATGTATCCTGTACTCATAGACCAATCATATCAACTGAAGAATAATAAGGGTCATAAATTTGGAAAGGAAAACTTTATTTTTCATAAAGTTTTGTAGCCTGCAGGTGGCCATTCTGACAAGTTGGGAAGTGTAGCCTCTGGCCAAAAGCCAGAAACTGGGCAATTCCTAGATCCTTTTCAAAATACAAATTTCAGCCGGCTAACCCAAGACAGCATGAAACTATTCAACTCCTGGTTGAACCCTTGGTAGGCTCCTGACAATAGCAACAACAGCAGATTTTAGTATTTAAGCCTGTAAGTATATTTTCTGTATCTCTAATCCCATAACTCCTAGGTTGAGTTGCTTCATTTTATATCTTATCTTTAGATTTTTTTAAATTTGAGCAGCACTTGAAATAAAAGCTTAGCATTATGATTAAAATGTTTATTATCTGATATATATATATATATATATATATATATATATATATTTTTTTTTTTTTTTTTTGAGACAGCTCATTATGTCTTCCAGACTGGTCTCAAACTCCTGGGCTCAAGTGATCCTTCTACTTCAGCTATCTGTTATGTCTTAAGTCAGGAATCCCTTACATGGCTTTCCAAATAGATCAACCTTCTAACAAATTTTAATAAGTCAAGATTTTCCTAATTGGTTTCTCACTGTTTCTCAAACAAAAGATGAACCTTTATGCACTGTATTAGCCAAGGGTCTCTAGAGGGACAGAACTACAGAACTTATATATATATGTATACACACAGACACACACACACACACACACACACACATACACACACACACACACACATACACAGCCTTATTCAGTATTAACTCACACAATCACAACGTCCTATAATAGGCTGTCTGCAGGCTGAGGAGTGAGGAGAACTGGGAGATAAAAGGCCCTGGCTCAGTTTCTTTCTGTATTACTTTCATGCTGTTTCCCTTTTAAAATAGAATGCTTTAAACATCACCCAAGTCATCTCTTGAGTGCCTGCTACTTAGAAATTTCTTTTGCCAGATACCCTAAATCGTCTCTCTCAAGTTCAAAGTTCCACAAATCTCTAGGGCAGGGGCAAAATGCCACCAGTCTTTTGCTAAAATATAACAAAAGTCACCTTTGCTCCAGTTCCTAACAAGTTCCTCATCTTCATCTGAGACCATCTCAACTGAATCCTTATTATTCATATCACTATCAGCATTTTTGTCAAAGCCATTCAAGAAATCTCTAGGAGGTCCTAATCTTTCCCACATTTTCCTATCTTCTTCTGAACCCTCTAATCCAAATTGTTCCAACCTCTGCCTGTTATCCGGTTCCAATGTCGCTTCCACATTTTCGGGTATGTTTTCAGCAATGCCCCACTCTACTGTTACCAATTTATTCTGTTAGTCCACTTTCACATTGCTGATAAAGACAGATATGAGACTGGGAAGAAACAGAGGTTTAATTAAACTTACACTTCCACGTGGCTGGGAGGCCTCAGAATCATGGTGGAAGGTGAAAGGCACTTCTTATATGGTGGATGCAAAGGCAGAAACCCCTGTTAAAACCATCAACTCTCATAAGACTTATTCACTACCATGAGAACAGTATGGGGGAAACCACTTCCATGATTTAAATTATCTCCCACCAGGTCCTTCCCATAAGATACAGAAATTATGAGAGTACAATTCAAGATGAGATTTGGGTGGGGACACAGAGCCAAACCATATCACTTTCAAAATCTCTGCTAATGTTTAAAACATGTCAAAAAATTCCAGTGTCCACTTTTTGTCCCCATAATTTCAGTTTGGCTTTGAATGCAGCCACTTCTTCTGGCAACTTGAACACAGTTGTCTTTATCCCCTGAAGTGACAAATTGAGTTCGTTGAGGGGGTTGAATATGTCACACAAGCAAGTTTAGAGACTCATCTGTGTCACTGAAATGTGCTGCCAGTGGTGAATGGTTTTCTAAAACAAATCTTTTGATCAGCCCTCATAACTATAAAACTCTGGCCAGTGATCTATCTTTAGAAAGCTGCTTCACTTTTGTGTATGAGAGAAGACGTGTGTGCTGTGTCCATCTCCTCACAGAGCTTCAAGAACAGACACAAGTGAAGAGCATGTACTTTAATGCGGTTGACAATTTTAATCACATCCTACAAGATATTGTTAATTTCACATGACATTTTTTGGCTAGCCAGCATTTCTTTATGAATGACACAGTGCATAGACTCACAGTGACCTCTTTGACCCAACTCGTCTTTGACCTGGGCAGAAAGCTGTCCAGTCATGGCAGCCACTCTGTCCATGCATATACTGACACAAAATGACCAATTCAGTTTTTCTGATATGTAATCATTCAAATATTTGAGCAGTTTTGCAGCTGTGGTGTTGGTTGTCAATAAAAGTGCACATTACATATCCTTGTGCACATCCTCCTGAAAAATACATTGCACAAAAGCAAGCATTGTTGCCTTGTTTCCAACATTTTAAATTATGCTTAAAATATAAATTGCATTGCTGAGTCAGACTAACCTAATACTCATCAACCTGGATTGTGTACCATGGCGACTCATTAATCCTCTCTAACAATTGTGCCTCAATATCCTCTGCTATTTCATCAATTCATCTAGTTGTGGTGCTAGCTGAAAGAGAAACACATGCCACCTTTTGAACTGCAGACTGCAGCATCTCCTAAAAGTTCATGGCAAATGTCCTTAGCAGCAGACAGGATCAACTCTTCACCGATAGTAAAAGGCTTCTTAGCTTTAGTAATGCAGTTATCCACTAAGAATGATGCTCTCCATGCAGACACATTTGGTGAAGTGTTGCTCTTCAATAATTATATCTGTTCTTCATGTTCACATTGCTTTCTTTTGATAAACTCCAATGGCTTGTATTTTAATGCAGGATGCTTGGTCTGTTAGTGGTGAAGCAGTTCTGAAGTTTTCATGGCTTTGATGGATAGCTGGTTGCCACATATTATACAAACAAGATTGGAAAATGTGAATAACTTCTGCAATGAACCTGTAATTTAAGTAGGACACCTAGCATTATCTTTTAAATGCAGTTTTATTTTTATTGGCAGTCTTAGAGTCTTCTGATGTCTCATCATTGGGTCTTTCCCTCTTTTCGAAGAAGCTCTCCAGTGATGTTTCTTTTTTACTTGTTTTGGCTAGGGTTAGCTTGTAGGCTTACCAAAACTGTGACTGAGACAAGTATGCAGTATGGGAATGAGATGTGGATGGAAATGGTAAATAAAATAATGGGTGGACCATGTATGGACTAAAATGTATCACATTCTGACCTAAAGCCTGCCACTGGATACAGCTGTACAATTGAAGTGTAACAACTCATTTGCCATATAAAACCTGTCACCAGATGCAGCTTGTCACTTGCTACTCACTGAAAGGATTTTGATGAGTCTGCAAGCAATTTGTTTATTATGGTTTCTGTGCAGTCAAACCTCTCTGCTAATGTTAATCAGTATTTGCAGCTGCTCCACAGGGCTAGCAACACCCCCTCAGCTCCACCTCAGGTCATCAGGCATTAGAGTCTTATAAGGGGCATGCAACCTAGATCCCTTGCATGTGCAGTTTACAATAGGGTTCACATCCTTATGAGAATCCGACGTTGTGGCTAATCTGACAGGAGGTGGGGCTTGGGTGGTAATGCAAGCAATGGGGAGCAGTCATAAATACAGATGAAACTTCACTCGTTCACTTGCTGCTCACCTCCTGCTGTGTGACCCAGTTCCTAACAGGACATGGAGTGGTAAAAGCCTGTGGCCTGAGGGATGGTGACCCCTGGAATATAGGACCACATTTGCAATGTAGAGAACAACCAGGACATTCACTACTTAGGCTTTATTTCTTAAGTTATAGAAGGAAATATTTTGTACCTTAGTGAAGGCTGTGTCTTGATCATAAATGACATTGCATAGAAGTACTGAGTCTCAATCACTCTTGTAGAAGGCAAAAGAATGAAGTTCAAACACACTTGTGCAATCAAAGGAATTAATAAAAGAAGTATCTGAAAACAGCAATTACTGATTTTAACAATAGTTGATATTTCTTGCTGTATACACTAGTCAGTATTTACCCTTCAGCTATGACATTAATACTAAGCCATTGCTAACACTTTTTTGGATACAAATGATTATTGGTTCCTCTTGAGCCATCAAGAATGATGACAATTGTGAAGACAGTAGCAACTGGCAGCAGCTACCTCCCTTTTTCTCCACTCCTATAGGGCTTCCCAACAGAACTGTTGTCTTCTTGGGTTACCATTGGCTCCTGGACTTTTCTTCTCCCCATGGGCACTTTTCTGGTTTTTAATACTCCTATAGGGACCTGCATGGCTCCACAGTCATAACATCCACACTCTGATTCAGAACATGAAGGCATACTTTATGCTTTATATATTTAAAGTAAAATGTAGACATTTATGAAAATTATGTTTAAACTATAAAGCACATTCCTGAGTCAGACTAACCTGTGGAAAACTCTTTTAAAATTTTCCTCTGCAATACATTTTTTTCTTCTTTTATTTTTTTAACTGATTTTTTTTTACATTATGCTGTGAGACTATTATGTGTTAACTCTGATGACAATTATACCAAAATAATGATAGTGTATGCTCTAGTAATTTAACAGAGTGAAACTTAGCATCATCCATTCTGACTCATTAATAGAAAGCTGAATGCTGGGAGAGCTTCAGTGGAATTGGGAGGAAAGGCATAGACATCATGTGTAGAAAGTTTATCTCAAAGGAAACTGTTATGATCATCTGAGACTATAATAGTTACTTATCTTTCTTTTTATGTTTCTATTGTTATAGAAAATATAGTGAACTTTTACCATTCTACCTTTTCTTTAACTTACAACCTAATTTTCAGTAGCTACATTACAGGAAACTTTTCATTCTTCTCTGACATCACTGAGCACATGACAGGTGTTCAATAAATGCTTGTTTATTAATGGGTATGAACAAATAAATACTATACTTGCAAAAATGTTCTTGGGTTTTTAACAATGCTTATAAAAGCTCAATGTAGTATAGCATACCATGCAGTACAATTTTTCTGCTTTCTTTTTGTTCCTAATAAATCAGATGGGGTTGATAATGGTAGTGTTCATGTCACTGTGAGTCTGGTGTGAATTGGCAGTCAGAAGTCTAGCAGGGTGAGGAGTACATCTACCTATAAGGGTGACACTGAATGGTGAGGCAGAACCTGAGCATGGTAAGGGAGAAGTCCATGTGGGTGGGTGACCATCATGGATTGTCATTGTCTGAGCAAGTTAAGGAGGACGTTCATGTGGAGTAGGGGCTAAGATGAATAGTTAGAGTAGGGTAAGGGGGACATGCAAACTGGCTTTTGAGTCCTTGGATGGGGAATAGGTGATGGCAGAGATGGGAAACTGGCTACATACAGAGGAATTGATTAAATAAATAAATAAATGAAAGAGAATGGGAGTCAGTTTCTTACTGTTGTAAAAGGGGTTGTAAATATAGCAAAGCAGAAGATTAGAATGAACCCTGAAGATTGGGTTCAACTCTATTGGTGGGAAGTCATGGTTTTTCATATAAATAGATAAAGATAGATATAGAAATATAGTTGTGTGTTTATAAACACTCTGAACATTGGTGTATGTGTGTCTCTGTATGTGTTATGTACATACACACATATATTCACTTGTTCTGTTCACTGAGAAACTTTGGAATAACTATTCCCACAAGAATGGATCCAAGAATGCTTTGAGAAACACTGCTTTCAAGTCTGGAGCAGGTGAAGTTTGGTGGGTCTGGGTCACCTTGTGGCAAAATAAATAACTCAGATCTTCTTGGAGGTATTTCCACTGGCTGAGCCATGTTATATTTGCACATGAAAATAATTATGGTTTTAACAGATTATAGCCCACTGATAAAATAAAACAGCATGAGTCCATGGTGATATAATTAAATAAATGAATAAACCAAAAGTTTGATAAGAAACAGGATATTTAAATAGTTTAGTACCTCATCACAAAAAAATAGTTATAAATCAATTTCACAGTGGAGAAGGACAGATGGAAGGTCTCATGTTAATCTAGTGATCAAAGTGAACACTATTATCGATGGGATAAATTAAAATTATGTCCCAATTATAATATCAGAAATGTGTATAAGATCAGGTAAACACAAATTGGAAAACATTATAAAATAGCTGGCCTGTAATTGGCAATGCATCAAGGTCCTCTAAGTCAAGGAGAAAGTAAAAACCTCTTGCAACCTTTTACTAGAAATTTGTACAAGTAAACACAACAGGTGAATCTGAATGCTTAGCTCATTTTGCTATAAGGACATTACTGGGACAACTGGAGAAACTTGATTGTTGTCTACAGATTAGATAATTTTATTAGTGTTAATTTCCTGATGTTGATAGTTATATGGTTATACAAAATAAAGTTGTTTTTTTTTTTTTCTCAGGAAACACAGAATTTTTGATTGAGGGACAATGGGACATGGTATTAGCAATTTATTCTCAAGAGGTTTAGGAAGATAAAATATTTTGTGCTGTACTTCCAAAGTTTTTCTAAGTTTATAATTATCTTAAAAAATATTACAAGAAAAAACCCCTCCTATGTTCAGTGTAAGAAAGTGTGAACAAATTGCTTAAAATAAATTTCAGAAGTGATTCCAATAATTGTATCTAAGGATTAATCAATGCGTCTACAAGTGTTGTTTTCATACAAGTTTTAAAAAGTTATTATCTTGTAGAAACCTAGAAACAGTAAATTGGAAAGTTTCCTCTTGAATATTTTTATAACTGGCAAGAATATTTCCTCAGGTGATAGAGAATCAGAGCTATCTGAAATTCTCTGGGAACACAATTTTTAAAATGTTTACATCACATTTTGGTTGGCTTCATTTTAAATAAGAATTCTCATTAGTATTCTTATTTTCTTATCATAATTGATCCTACTTTTGATTAGTTAAAATAATTCTTTTAAACATCAATTATTTTTCTGTGCTATGATAACAAGTGATAGCTTCGGGATGTATATAAAAATACAGGAATTTTAATTCATTACTAAATGGTCCTAAGATTCTTATTCTTTTCCTCCCTCCCTTTCCTACACCTTTGCCTCTGCTCCTTACCTTCCTTCTTTTCCTCCCCTATTCTCTTTTTCTCAGTCAGGAATAACAAAATGCTAATTATTACAGCAAATGTTTAACACTGTGCTAAATGACTAAGTCCAAACAATAATTTTGATGAGAAAAAAGAAAGAATTGTTGGAAATGAAGAAAAAAGAAAGAATTGTTGGCTAATCTGTCATTATCCATAGATAACAAGATGATGTAAATGGAAAAATCATGGAATTTAATGAACAAGTGTTTAAGACCAAGAGACTTAAACAAACTATTAGAAATATTTAGTTTTATGAGAAGGGCCACTGTGAATGATGGCACTCTAGTTTTAGTCTCTTCTTATCCATGTGGAAAAAAATAATTTTTTATTGCCTAGCTGTTCCATAAGAAGTCACCTTGTTTTCTTTAGAAATAAAGCTTCTATGGGTTTATGTCATTATTTGGAAGAAGTGTCATTATAGAAAATAGAATTGGGCTGGGAGCCAATAGATTTGCTGTTCCCCCAGACATCCATTTTCAGATATTCACTTCCCTTTTCATTTTCTTATGCAAAATCATAACACCAGCAGATTCACATATTCAAATACATAAAAATTTATATTCTATATTTACAATGGAGTCTAATTCTCTTTTTATTTGTATGACCTTGGGGGTTATTGAAATTTTTATTATTGTTTTCATTACTTTCATGCATCATTGAACCCTTTTGAGCCATTGATCCAAATTTTTAAATAGGTGCATTAACTCAGCATGACACTTAAAGTAGAAAATACTAAATTCACACTTATAAAAAGTATATTGCAAATGGTGACAAATTCATTAGGAGAGATGAAAATACATTATTTTAACTGAAGAATATGCAAGAAGAATGGCCTGCAACAACTTTTCAGAAGGTGATGATTATTAGACATGTAACAAGGTTTCCATGCAAATTACATCATTTCACATCATAAGTTTCTGAAATGTTTGTTAACATAATCACTTCATTGACTTTTTCTTTTGACGTTTCCATGTCCTTTGCAGACCCATTGAATGACCACTATGGACCACCAGATGTCTGTAAATGTCACTTGAGGAAACTCTGATCTATAATACATATTGAGGAAGGAGAATTGAGGCAGCATTTGGGTTAAAATTACACTGAAGTGAAATAGCTAAGGGAAGCCACTCACTACTGTCCTGTCTTCATGCATATATATATATATATATATGTATAATTTTTGGAGACAGAGTCTCACTCAGAGTGGAGTGCAGTGGCACCATCTTGTTTGTTTTTTGAGATGGAGTTTTGCTTTTGTTGTTGCCCAGGCTGGAGTGCAATGGCACAGTCTTGGCTCATCCTGACATCTGCCACCTGGGTTCAAGTGATTCTCTTTGCCTCAGCCTCCCGAGCAGCTGGGATTACAGGCATGTGGCAGTGGCACAATCTTGGCTCACTGCAACCTCTGCCTCCTGGGTTCAAGAAATTCTTGTGCCTCAGGCTCCTAAGTAGCAGGAATTACAGGCACCCACCACCATGCCTGGCTAGTTTTTGTATTTTTAGTAGAGTTGGGGTTTCACCATGTTGGCCAGGCTGGTCTCCAGCTCCTGACCTCAAGTATCCTGCCCACCTCAGCCTCCCATAGTGATGAGATTATAGGTGTGAGCCACCATGCCGATCCCATGTATTTCTGAGTAGATGCTCAAAGCTGTATCGTAGCACTGAGCCTGGACTTGATTCTTTCTTCCACATTATAATATTTGTGGCCTTATTTATTATACTTTAAGTTCTGGGGTACATGTGCAGAATGTTCAAGTTTGTTACATAGGTATACAAGTGCCATGGTGGTATATTCTACTCCGTCATCTGCGTTACTTATCTCCTAATGCTATCCCCTCCCCTAGCCCCTATCCCCTGAGAGGCCCCAGTGTGTGATGTTCTTCTCCCTCTGTTCATGTGTTCTTATAGTTCAACACCCACTTATGAGTGAGAACATGCGGTGTTTGGTTTTCTGCTCCTGTGTCAGTTTGCTGAGAATGATGGTTTCCAGCTTTATCAATATCCCTTTATATGGTATCAAAGTGTGAAAACATCCATGATGGCGATGGTGCTTTAGAAATCATTGGGTTGCTGGTCCAGACCCTCATGGGACCTTTTTCCAAATAAAGTCTCTTAGATTTTTTTCTGTTTCTCTATTTTCAAAAGGCCACATTAATCTCAGTTTAAGGGAAATTTTTCAGAAATATTTTCCACAAAAGTTAAATCTATTATTTTTGGTTATTACAATAAGAAAGGAACCTTTCTGAATTCATTTATTATGATATTTGATGCCTTTAGATAAAGAAAGCAAACAAAAACCTTCAAATTGCATAGAGACCTATTCAAACATGGTAGAGTCCTTAAAACATTTGTATAGGCATGTGACTTTTGATTTCTGCATATTGAAGGCATTGGACACTCTAACAGTATAGTTATTTGGGTCTGAAAAAATGATATAAATGTATGCATGTGTGTGAGTGGAGGGAGAGAAACAGAGACTTGAGCGATTCCTACTTCATGATACTCCAAGGATGATTCTCTTTGCTAACCTTATGTTTTCTTGTCTTTGAAATGGAAATATCTGGTGTTTTCAGTTTGGACAAAATCACAGAATTCTAATGAGTTTTCTTGATATTTGCTCTGACCCGATTCAGGTCAGCTTCTTTCTTGTAGTCAAAAAGCAGAGGAACAGGAGGTAAACCTTTCCTTCCTCATTAATGTTTCAGCGAGTGATCTTAACTCAAGCACTTCTAATTAAAATGTAAAGATCATTAGTATGCACCATTAATAGAGGTTTTTCTTTCAACTCAGAATGCTCTGGATGGAGGTGCCAGGCACACTCCTGTACCCACCAGTGCTGAACAATTGTTGCTGTTGGCAAGGTTTCAGAACAGGTGGGGGTTTCTGTCTGTTACTGAGCTGCTGGTGACAACTGCAACTTATTTCAGGCTCAGGCGCAAGGAAGCAGGAGGCAGAGATGGAGGAGCCAGGAGAGGAAACAAACTGCAAAGGCAGCTTTTCCCTTCTTACTGCTATCAGTCTCCCTGGGTTGGTGTTGCTGAATGAGAAAGAGGGAGAAACATACTAATGCCAATAAGAAAGGCATTAAATAATATTCTTAAAATTATTTACTCAAAAAGGAAAAGAAATCGAGATGTATATTCATAGGGTACAGATCATGTTTTTCCTTTTGGGGTTGAATAATTCAAATATCTATGTAATCCCCAATATGCAAAACATTCCAATTTGTGTTACCTTTTCCTAAAGATTCATATTACTTTTGATTTGATATTTAAATTGAGATATTAACTGCTATTTGATGGTAAGAAATTTTAGTTGAAATGGCTAAGTTATTTTACTTTGAATTGAAAAGTTTTATTAGTTTAATCTTTAAAGGCCTGTTATATAGGAATAAAATGGAGATTTAACCCAATAGCTTGTAATACTTACAGCTTATTTTATATGTGTTGTGCTAGTAAGACTAAATTGAAGAGACATAATAAAGAGCAAGTTAAAATATAGACAGCTAAGTCAATGTCCCATTACATGATCTTAATCTTAGGGACGTTAATGTGGGGATTTAAGATAAATCAGCAATAAGAATTATGTCTATTGTGTCCCATGCACTCTAGTAATTATAGAAAACTTTTGTGAATTTCTTGTTATTTGTTCCTCTACACCATCATCTAAACTTCTAACCCACTTCAGTTAAGTTACAATATAATTAGTGTTTCTATTAAAATATTTGGAGATAATAGAACAAAAATAGTTTCTTCTATAATCAGGGTTATTGTGTTGCCTTCATTTGTGTTATTTGTGATTTCAATTCAATTAGACTCAGTGGCAAATACTTATCATATACACATACATTTTTATGCCTTTTGTCTTCTTGATTAATCATGTTTAAACTATTTGAGGAAGATATGTGAGCATTGACTTTATACTCTGATTTGACAGAAAATTCATTCAGGATTAAGAAGTTCGAAGGCTTTGAAAACTCATACTGTATCGTGATGGGAAGTAGACGGCTGTTATCTCCCAGCATACCTGCAAGAAGAAGGTGCTGGGTTTTAGTCTGCATCATAAATTTAATTCTCAATCCACACATGAATTGTTATAACTTGAAGGCATCAAGAGATTCATCTACTCTGATAGAATGAGTGGTAAGAGTAGAGTTGAGGTCAAGGAAGAAACATTATGAATGACTTTATTTTGTGATAAATTTAGAAATTGCTCAGCTTTTCCTTTAGGTAAGATTATTGGAATATATTGGGACAGGTCCAATTGTTGCTTTTTCCCCCTAATAGAGATGATTTGTTACCTATACACATCAATGGATCCAATAGTCATAGTTTTGTAATAGTTTACAATTATAATTTAAGCATTTATAAATAAAAAGTAGATCATATGTTTCATTGTTAAAATGTCTCATATGCAAATACTTGCTTATTAAAAAATATATGTGAGCATCTAAAATAACCAAGGGATTAATTCTTAGCTATTGAGGATTCACCCAGTAAGCCAAATGTAAATGTTTTGTGAAAAAAGACTGATATGGTTTGGTTCTATGCCCCTACCCAAATCTCATCTCGTAGCTCCCATAATTCCCACATGCTGTGGGAGAGACCTGGTGAGAGATGCTTGAATGATGGAGGTGGTCTTTCCTGTGCTGTTCTCGTGATTGTGAATAAGTCTCACGAGACCTGATGGTTTTACAAAAAAGAGTTTTCCCATACAAGATCTTTTTATACCTGCTGCCATCCATGTAAGACATGACTTGCTCCAACTTCCTTCCACCATGATTGTGAGGCCTTCCCAGTCATGTGGAATTATAAGTTTATTAAACCTCTTGTTCTTATAAATTGCCAAGTCTCAGGTATGTCTTTATCAGCAGTGTGAAAACGGACTAATACAGAAACCTTGGGTAAAACAAATGGTCAGTACACTTCAAGTTGAGCTTATCAGAGCCCACAAAACTATAACCCATTAGAACAGTGATTTGGAAACTCGAGTGGGCATCAGAATCACCTGGACACCTCTTTGAATTCATAGTGCTGCACTCCACCCTCAGAGTTTCTAACAAGTTCCTAGGTGATGCTCATGCTGTTGTCTTGGGACCCCATTTTTGAGAACTGCTGCATTAGATAATGTCAAATGTTTTAAAAGATTTTTTGCCTTATTTTATATTCCTATTGGGCTAAGATTTTAATTTTTTCTTGTGAAGCTCATCAGGAAAAATGACCTTAACATTTTGTAATATCACTACAAGATGCTGTCAGCAATTATTTTCACACTCATTTTGGTTATATACACATGTCAACCAACATGCATAACATATATCTAAAACATGTTTTTTATAATGATGTAGCATCTATATGTCTCATCTGTCTCTCTAATTACATATCTATCTCTATCATCTATCAAAATATGACTTTATGCTGGATTTGTCTGATTTCCATTAAAGTAAATATTTTAGTTATTTTAAATTTGAAGTTGGGGATGGTGGTTTGGAAAAGGTTAGAAGCTGAAGGAAAATCTCTAAGGATTTAATATCATCGTTTTCTTAAATTGACCTTAGTGACTCATACATTATATTTTGCAGAAAAAAAAATTGTAAAAAAAATCATAGGAGATCTTAAAATATCAAATGTCTTGAACAATTCTGTCCTTTTTTGAAAGTGCTTCAGCATTGAGGTATTCTAATCTCTGAGATTGCTGATATGATAAAAATATAAAACTGCAAGTATATGTCAATAGTTACTTTGGGTTGACTCATTTACATGTTTTGTTTCCTGTCCTTTAGATTGCATACTTTCTAATCTGTTCTCCTCAATCCAAACAGAATTTTAAGCTTCTAGTCAATAGCATAATCCTAATGTCTGTAAAACCCTGCCTGGCAATTGGGTTGTCAGGAGCAGATGTTAGGTGAATAGTTGTGAAGCATCTATGTGAGCTGCCCACTATTCCTTACTTCAGCTCATACAAGGGCTCGTACTCTTTCTCCTTCTTCATTTCCCATTTGCCTGCCCTTAATGAGAGATTTAAAAATCAGGGACCATTATAAGAGGCAGGTTTTTTAGTGGAGGAGTTCCCCTCCCTCCCCGCAGGAGTCTCAGGGGCTGCTCTCAATGCCCTGATTGTGGCCATGCCACCTGCCTCTAGTGCCATATCCCCACATCTCCTGTTATCTGGAGACACGTTAGGTAAATAGTTGAGGCTCCAAGTATTTTTTGGAAGGTTGCCTCTGATTTTTTTCCAACATGGTTTTGGCATTTGGGGTGTGGCAGATTAGCATGCATTTCTGAAAGTTTAGCACTTATGTCTACTAAAAGTATTTTAAACCTTTATTAGGTTAGAAACTACAACGGTGTTACAGAAGTGGAATTATTGTTGTATACATAAAGTATTGAAATATATTAAGAGGTGGAGATCATATTCACAGGGACTCTGAGAAAGAATCAAAACAAAAGGTGACACATGAGCAGGTTGAAACATAACGTGTGTAATTACACATAGCTATACATGTAAAACTTTCAAACAATAACATTATGTAATTGTGTATGAAGGCATTCAGTACATATTTTTCTGAAACTTTCTTTTTTGACTTAAAATTTTATCCTGAACATTTGTCCATTTTGGCACATACAGATGTACTTTGTTCATTTTAATGGTGATCTGATTATCTGTTTCATGATTAGATTCTAACTGATTTTACCAATATCCTGTTAACGGACTTCTACTGTCTCCATTTTGCTACTCTAGCAAATGATATTGCAGTGAGCCTGTGTGTGTGTGTGTGTGTGTGTGTGCACGTGTATGTATGTGTGTGAATATGTGTGTATACATGTAGGTGTATTTTTATAAGATGGATTCCTCAAAGCTAAAATTTCTGGGTTAATATGTACACATGAGTATTTGAAATTTTGGGTTATTGTTCTAATTGTCTTTTGAAATCCTTTTACCAGTCTCACCAGCAATATTGAGAGTGAATTTTTTTACGACATCAAGAACTATTTTTTTCACTCCCTCAGCTGTTAATGATATTATAATACATGATGCATCATATATCTTATTATATGAATATAATATGAATTATATGAATATAATATAATATGGTATAGAACAGATATTTTGATTTATATTCATCTGACTAATATTGAGGTTTTCATCACATGTTTATTAGTTATTTGCTCTTCATCCATAAATTTCCTCATTGTACCTATTGATTATAACAATTGTTTTCCTAAACAGTATTCTAACACTTGTATAGTTTTATTTTACATATTTATATCACTAACCCCCTAGAATCTAGGTTTCAATAAGGCAGGAAGCAGGAATCTAATTTTATTTATTTTCCAAATAAATAGCAAATTCTTCAAATACTATTTATGGACTAAATAATTAGCATAATGATTTGAATTGCTTCCTTCATAATATAAAATATCTTATGCTGGGCAAGTATCTGAACAAGAAATTTCATTGTTGGACAATCTTTTTTCTGCCAAGTATTGTAAGGAATGCAAATAACTTACAGAAGAAACAGCATGTACAAAGACCCAGAGGCATGAGCAGTGTGGTTTGGGAAATTCGGAATTTTTAGTGTAGTTGAAACTTTAAGTTTCGGAAAAAGATTACAAACATTATTAGAAAGCCCATAACAAAATCAATGAAAAAAAAAAAAACGTAATTAAAATACGACTCTTCAACAGAAGCATGACATTTACTTATTCTGATTTTAGATAATCTATACCAGGACCTAGTTTTGCCCTCTTTTATTTTTATAGGCCAATATGTTTAAGTACAGTGCTTTAAGAAGCCTTTCACTTTTATTCATTATTATTAGCTTTTTAAAGTAAATATTATCACTTATATTTCTGTAGTTTCCATCTTTCTCCTGGCAAGAAGAAATGCTGAGGGAGAAAAAATGCACTGAGATCTCAGTATTTGGATCGACTGTTCCCAAATTTCTGTTTTAATTTTCTGATAAGAAAACGCTTTTAAAATTTCTCTCTCTCTCTCTTTTTTTTTCCCCAAGCAGAACCTAAACATGAGATTATGTGATAATGGGAGGTAGGGCATACATGCTGACAGATTGTATATATTACAGTTTTTATTAGTAATTTTGTCATCTTCAATGTTGACTTTTTTAAAAGGCAAATACAGTGTCTTGTGTGCTGAAACATGTCGAAATGTTGCCTAGTTATGATTATACCTTTCAGTTATGGTTATGAACACTAATTCAAAATAAATAAACCCTCAGAAATAAATCTAGGCACTTACAGTCAACTCATTTTCACAAAGGCCTCAAGAACAGACATTGGTGGAAAGGACAATCTATTCAATAAATGGTACAGGAAAAATAGATTATTCACCTGCAGAAGAACAAAACTATATCCCTGTCTCCCACCATATGCAAAAGTTAAGTGAAAATGGATTAAAGTCTTAAATCTAAGACCTGAAACTTTGAAAATACTGGAAGAAAACATTGGATAAGCACTTTAGGACATTAGTTTGGGCAGAGATTTCTTGCATAAGACCTCAAAAATACAGGCAACTAAAGCAAAAATGAACGAATGGGATCACATCAAGTTAAAAAGCTTTTGCACAGAAAAGGAAACAATTAACAAAATGAAAAGACAACTTACTGAATAAGATAAAATGTTTTCAAACTATTTACCTGACAAAGGATTAATAACCAGAATACATAAGGAGTTTGAACACCTCAATAAGAAAAAAAAAAAAAGCAGACAAATAATCCAATTGAAATATGGCCAAAGATCTAAGTAGACATTTCTCAAAAGATGGCATACAGGTATGTAAAAAAATTGTTAGTATCACTAATCATCAGAGAATACAAATCATCTCACTCCAGTTAAAATAACTTTTATCCAAAAGACAGACTATAACAAATGCTGGCAAGGATGTGAAGAAAAGGGAACCCTCGTACATTGTTCGTGGGAATGTACATAGTATGGCCATTATGGAGAACAGTATGGAGGGTCCTCAAAAAACGAAAACTATAACTACCATGTTATCCGGCAATCCCACTGCTTGGTATATATGTAAAAGAAAGAAAATTAAGATATTGAAGCAATGTCTATGCTCCCATGTTTATTGCAGTACTATTTACAATAGCCAAGATATAGAATTAACCTAAGTGTCCATTAACAGACAAGTGGATGAAGAAAATGCAATATATACACACAATGGAATATTATACAGCCATAAAAAATGAAATCCCATCATTTGCAACAACATAGATGGAACGGAGGGACATTATGTTAAGTGAAATAAGCCAGACACAGAAAGACAAATATTGCATATTCTTACTCATATGTGGGAGCTAAACAAAAGGAGAAAAAAGATATGGAGACAGAGAGTAGAATGATGTTTACCAGAAGCTGGGAAGGAGAACTGGGCAGAAGGGAAAGAGAGAGTTTGGTTAATGGTACAAAAATATAGTTAGATAGAAGGAATAAGATTTAGTATTTGGTACCATAATAAGGTGACTATGGTTAAGGTGACTATAGTTATTAATAATTTATTGTATATTTCAAAATAACTAGAAAAGTGGAATTTGAATGTTCCTAACCCAAAGAAATAATACATGCTTGAGATATTCCCTAACACAAGGAAATTACACATGCTTGGTAATTAGAATACTCCAATTACTCTGATTTGATTATCACACATTGTATGTTTGTATAAAAATATCATATTTGCCCTATAAATACTTACAACTGTTATTTAATAAAAAAATTAACAACAACAAAAAAGTCCACTTTTATGTGGAACACCTTCTCTTTTTATTCTCTTTTTCCATTTCCTTCCTATCAGGCAAGAGAAACACCTTCAAAACTTATATTGAATTAAGTTAGCATCATTTTAAGGTTTAATTATTAAGATATAATTAAAGTGCCGTAGTGTATACTTTTAAATTGCTGATTGAAAACCATGTCTTAATGTAATCTTTTGTAAGCATCATGCCTCTCTATACCAAACCAAAAAAATAACCCACATTGTTTTACATTTACTAATACCAAACCAAAAAAAAAAACCCACATTGTTTTACATTTACTCATACCAAACCAAAAAAAAAAAAATCCACATTGTTTTACGTTTACTGATACAACCAACATGCTATTCTACAACTCCAAAATATGCATTGAAAGCAATTTAATTTTCATTGTTGTTGTTGTGGAACGATTGCATGTTTAAGGGTATTTCTTATCCAAAATCGCATGCAGATATGGAACTCTAATGAGAAAATAGGGCAAGGTGTGTGAGAGAATGCTGTTTATAATGACTGGTGGCATTCAGAGCCTACATTGGAACATAATGCCAAATTGACTTTGGAGAAATATACAACTTGTTGTGAAGCTTTGGACATTTTCCATATCCAATGGTGCCAGACCCTGGAGGGGGTGGGAAGTCTGGGCCATGTCAAAGTAAACAAGTCAATAGAAAAAGCAATGATTAGAAAGACTGACTGCTGAACCATGACATCTCTGAATTCCCAAGAGCGTCAACCCAAGTTTGACAAACACTTCAGTCCTCTTGGTGACATGTAACTTTGGGTGTTGATCACTCAAAGATTGTTGTTGTTGTTGTTGTTTATATCTAGAAGTTCAAATTCTGGGAGGATGCCAAAAGTTTTGCTGTTATGATGTGTGGGGTACATTAGTTGGCATTGCTGGCTTTAGAAATCTATTGTTCTGTGGTAGAGAAGCTGCTTGTTTACCATTTTCTCATCTCATTCTGGAAAAAATAAGTGTGACTAGTTTCTGGAAAGAAACTATCTATCTATAGTTTATATATATATATATATATATATATAGTGTTATATATATATAGTTATATATATATAGTTTATATATATATATTTATATAGTATATATATATATATATATATATATATATATATATATATTCTTTCTCTTCCAGCAGACTTGGAAAGGAAATCAGAGAGTGGTTCTCTCGGTACTGACATGCCCAGACAAGACAATGGCACAGTTGAAATAAAAAACTGCAGAAAGACTGATGAGAATCACTTACTTAAGCACCAAATGCCGGAATTGCAGCTTAGGTTGAAGGTGTGAAGGTGTCTGACACTGCCTTTTTTACCTTTCTTTTTATTAAGAGAAGGCAAATAGGCTGTGATGTTTCTTTTTTTCTGGAAAAGTATTAGAACCTTGTTAATTATGGTAGAATGAACATGGGCAGGAAAAGGAAAAATATAATTTCAAGTATAATGGTGCATGCTGGAAACACAGATTGGCATGCATATGGGGTTCTGGCATCTGGACAGAAGCCTTCAAAACCATCTGCTTTCTCAGAGGTTACTTTGGCAATTTTTGCAGCAATTCCAGTGATTCACGGGTCTGGCCTAAGAATCTTTAGCAAGCAGCTAAAGAGGGCACAGGAACATAGAGGCAGTTACTCAGAGCTTCCATCCACACATTAGTTTCATTGTTCTGGGTAGTATGTCACTTTAAGATGGTCTATGTGCCAGTATTTCATTGTGATGGCAGCAGATGTTACTTCATGCTAATATTTTTTACCCATTTTATTCACCAGGTGACACTCAGTTTTGGCCTTGGGAATGAATTCCCTCTGCTGGCTCCATAAGATGTGAGGAATATGTGAAAAGACTTGAGTTCTGGTGTGTTCTGAAGCGTGAAGACCTAACAGGTAACCTTCAGCTCACCTTTACTTTCTCATTCTTCCTAATGTTCCTGGGAATTTTAGAAATTCCTCCATGCTTTCTAGTAACTAGGGTGGTTTCACATAATATTCTAATAAAAACTCATGTGAACAGAGTCATTTAACAGAGGACCATTATGGTCAATTATAAAGTAAAATATTGACTAGCATAATGCATTATAGATTAAATCTTTATATTAAATTTTTATCATAAATACTACTGATTGAGTATCTATACTGTGTTAGCTAATGGGATAAACATTGTAAATGTAAAAGATTAATACAAAGATGTAAATGGAGAGCTTGTGGGTGAGAATAAACATGGTACAGCCCTCTCAGAAGGGCCATTTGTTGGTGTTATCAGCATCTTAAATGCATGTACCCTGTAATGACTCACTCCTTCCTTGTTGCTGTACTAGAACTCCATTCTATCTATGCTATAGAAATATTACCATATACACATAAAGCTGTATATGCTAATTGTATGATTATTTGTAATGAATAAAAATCAAAAGCAACCTAAATGTTGATAAATAGGAAAACTGTTACATATGTTTTGGAAATGCCATACTATGGAATATCACAGAACTATTTTTAAAACGTGAGACAGATCTATAAGGACTGATGTGGAAAAATGTTCATGGCCAACTTTTTCAGTTAAAAAAACACACCCTTATTTTAGAAGGGTATGTGGAGCATATTCCTATGTTTTTGTTAAAGACACCCCCATATATATATAATTAAATCTGTAAATGCGTATAAGTCATGTGTCATGAACTGAGTGAATCTTTGTGCCTCTCCAAAATTTAAATGTTGAAGCCCTAACCTCCTCTTTGGGAGACAATTAGGGTTAGATGAGATCATGAGGATGGGGCCTCATGATGGGATTAGGGCCCTTATAAGAAGAGAAAGAGACTAGAGCTCTCTCTTTCTCCATCATGTGAGGGAAGCAGGAAGGCAGCCTTCTGCAAGCCAGGAAGAGAGCTTTCATCAGAATTCAACCATGCTGGCACCCTGCCTTCAGAACTGTGAGAAATAAATGACTGCTGTTTAAGCTACCCAGTCCATGGTTTTTTTAGTAGCAGCCTCAGCTGACAAAGACAATATAAGATTCCAGATAGACTCTATTGCATGACTATCTGTGAGATGAGGTGGGAAGAGGGATACATTCTCCTTTGTCCAGCATATACTTCTTTATTGTTTGAATATTTGTCAAGTATGCATTACTTTTATAGTTGAGGTAGGGAAGAGGGAGGAGGGGAGGAAAGAAGGAAGAAAGGAAAAAGGAAAGCAACTGCTGTGAAGCCCCAAAGTCCACATTGCTTTTTCATGAATTATTCTGTTTACCATTTGCAGAATATTAAGTTACCAATTTCTAAAGCCACTTCCTCCTTGGATGACCTTAAGAGGGGGGAATCTTTCACACCCTCAGCTCCTCCTAGAAAATAAATGGGCTTTACAGAAGAGACTAGTATGTTTTGTGAAGTATTTTCAAATATATTGTTGAAGGAAACTTAAACGAGATATTAAGTTGGAATTAGATTGCATTCGCCTTTTAGGGGAGTACAATTTTTAGGGGAGTAAAAGGGGAATTAGATTGTATTCCCTTTTTAGACTTTAGGTTCTGAAGTCATGCCTTTCCTGGCTACTATGTCTTTTTATAGTTTTTTTCTAGATTATGACCTAGTGGAGTCCTCTAACACATTTATTTATCTATTAAGCAGAGCAATCAGTGTTAACCTGTTCCCTTTTGTCTCAGTGTTTGGCTTTCAGTTTCCCCCTAGAATATATGTAGACTGTTTAATTTTGGTTTTGATCTTCGGAGAAATTCCACGAGACACTCTTGGTTCTAAAACATCTAGAGAGCCTGGGTCTTCAGAAATGTTCTCATGGTTTTGGTGAAGGCTATAAATGAATTATCTCCAAGATGGTTTGCAGAGTAGATCGTGTGAAAAGTTGAAAGAAAGAAAAATAAGTCACAATATCAGACCCTAACTCAAATCCACAAATTGCAATTTTGAGGGGATCGTGTATAACAGTCTTTTTTAAGCAAAATTCCTGAACAAATCTTTGTGTATCTTGCTGAAGACTAATAGTTGAAAATAAATCATCTGGTATTTATCACAAAAGCCCATGAATGATACCACAAAGACAAATATATTCAACTTTCTAGTGAAGCGCGTATTGGCATGCAAGCTTTGTCTATAAAATGTGTCTCTTTCTTATGACAGGATGTAGGGGTTATGAGTAAGACAAATGCCAGATGCAGGGAAGGATGGTCAAGTGTTGCAAATGGAGAGAAAGTTTTGGCTAAAGAAAGTCTGTAGAGGACCCTTCTCTCAAACAGAGGTACCAATATTATCTGTTCTCATAACTTGGGTAAGCATCTAAAGACTAATCACATTTTATAAACTCTGTGACTCAAAAGTGCCCCTTTCTTTGGGCTCCTAGAGATCTGAGGCTGTTGCAGGGATTTCTGTTAGTGATTTTGAACAGCTTTTAAACAAAAATCAGATTCCCTGATTCTAGGTAATTTTTATCTGTAATAGATTATTAGAGCTACAAAGAAATGCTCAACAAAATCTCCTATCCTTAGAGGTTTACAAATAGTGGAAGTGGTATAAGATGGTGAATGTCAGAAAAATAAATTTTGATTTATTTATGAATGTAAACTCCTAATTAGTTTTCAGTTATCAAAAAACTACAGAGGAAGAGTCTATGTCATATAAACAGATATTTATTTTTCTATTTTAAAAAGTTGTTTTATGGAAAATTCCAAACATACTCAAAAGTTGAGAGAATAATGCCATGCAGCTGAGTACCTGCTACCCAACTTCATTAATTAACAACACCCTGCCATTTGTTTTCACTTGTGCCCCATTTTTTCTGGAGTATTTGAAAGGAAACCCCAACATAATATTTCACTATAAGAAAGACATTGAAAACAAAGATTATCTACTGACTTATTATTTGAAACCTCAAATTGTTTTATATTTTATATGTTGCCTCCACTTTAAAGTTGAGGAGGGATAACATGGGGATAAATGCCAGATATAGATGATGGGGAGGAAGGCAGCAAACCACATTGCCATGTATGTACCTCTGCAACAGTCTTGTATGTTCTTCACATGTACCCCAAAACCTAAAACACAATAAAAATATACATGTATATATATTTATATTTATATATGTGTATATATGTGTGTGTGTGTATGTGTGTATATATATATATATACATATATATATATATATATATATATAAAAAAACCAACCTATGCACTCCAAATGATCAGAAGATTAAAAAAAATAGTCAATATAGTATAGAGAACAAAAGAATAAAAGAATAATTTTTAAAGATGTGCATAATACAAAATGCAAAAACTAAAAGGCTAGAACAAAAGAAAATGTGAGCAAGCTTACAAAATAAAATAGGTTAAACCGAGAAAAGTAAGTATAATCTAAATGGGGTTTATGTTCTAGCAGAGACTCTCACATTCACAAATGAAAAAAATTCAGTAAAGTATAAATATAGTGATATAGAAAGGCTAGCATCACTTTTGTTTAGTATTGTATTTTAGAATTTAACCAATGCAATAAAATTTAAAAAGATGCAGATTTGATTACTGAAAACACAGCAGAATAAATTGAAGTTATGACCAATAAAAAAATAGTAATAAAGTGAACAACATAAGATTATCATAAGAACCATCAATAAAATAAGCTATAAGATAATTTGTAAAATAATAGATGTTAAAGTCCTTTTAAAAGCAAAATTATAGTCTATAAATCTTTTTAAACTGTTACTTGGTTTTTAAAAAATAATACACTCATGTAACATACAAATTTTTTAACTATAATATTGTTCATTAGCTAAGAAATAGTCAAGAACAATCAAAATAATTTTAAATATTTGCTTATACTGTCCATAACTGAGAAAAATATACAGTTATCCATAAGATAATTACATTCATTTATTTTTTTGTAATTCTCTTACCCAGCAAAGTCCTCAAAAATATAAAAGGTGTTTATTGGATTTCCTCCATTTAATTATAGCTCTAATTAATAATGCATTAACAATCAATTTAGTACTGAAAACTGTTTCAAAGTAGATGCTGACTATCGTGTTTCTCATTTATCTACTCATTCAGTTTAGAGAAGACTGACCGACTCAGCAGCCCACTTACAAATATTAGTACTTCTTGTTTTTTCCCACACTTAAATGGAGTTCTCAATTGTTTACTTGTTCCAAGTCCTCTAGCCTGCAGAGATGACCTTGATCATTTGGATTTAAATAAAGTTGCTTCAACTCCCATAATGAAACACTAGGAAGCCCTGTGAGAAATTCTTTTTCCATCTCAATATTTCAGGGGATCTTTGTGGGATTCTAACTCATTATTATCTCCTCTTGCTCTACTTCTCTCTGTCTACTGAGCTCCCCACTCTTGGGCATTCTGTTATTTTGCTGCCTACCATTGTTCCATACTGGATACTGTCCAGATTGTTTCACCTTCCAAAGGACCATCCTCATAAGACTGCATGATCAGCCAACTATTACTGTTTTGGGAGGAATCCAAGAATAATTGTTTTATAACTGCCTTGATTGAATTTGGCATATCCCAGTCCCCTGCCCACCTACAGATGCCCAGCTCCACCCACAGAGGGCTGTGGCATTCAATTACTTTGCAGGGCATTTTCCTCTCTTTCTCTTGCCTAGACCCTTTGTTGTGCCCCTGCCCTTGAAGCTTGAACTTCTTTTACCTATTCTGCCGAATCCTTCAGTTCTCTTTGATTGACTTATCTGACTGATGGACTGTGCCTGAGTGCTTCACCTTTTGTATTCAGAAAACTGTTTTTCTAAACCCACAGTGTATCAGGAGAAAAACATGTCATTCTCCCAGGACTTGGGGACTATAGTCAGGTGCAGCTTTAAATAGCAATTTTTGTCTTCTTGGCTACAGATGTTCTAATCTTTATCTTTCTCTCTTCTCTCTCCTCGCTCTCTTCACCTCTCTATTTATCAAACCACTCATCCATATACACAGTCTTACTATATGTATGAACAAGGGCAAGCTTGTTTAAACCATTCCTTGGCTGTTCCTGAGCTCGCATCTCCAGAAAGCACATAAGAAAATATGATGTGGGCAAGTTAGGCTTCCTTGTAAATGTGGGAAAATTCTCGTATGGGTTGCTTCCCACATATGTTCCTCTGGATGATAAAGTAGAGGGATTCTGTGAAGATTGCTTTATGCTGGGGAGCCAATAAATTGTCAGAAGCCTTCATAGAATGACAGAGTCTGGAGACAGAGCAAGAGAGAGAACCCAAGAAAGACATCCCTTTATAACATGGCCACTTTACTTATGTTTTGTTTACATACTATAACAATGTAAGCTTATTTTTTTGTTAGAGAGCCAACTTAATTTTTTAATAGTCTTATCAAAATTTGACTCTATAGCAGCCACTCATTGAATGCTTTGGGTCTATTCTCTGGGGTCTTACAAAATAAGTTTATTAATTCTTTCAAAGAACAGCCTTTCAAATATTTGAAAACAATTCTCCTAATTTCCCCATAAAGTCATCTTTTCTCAGGTTACATATCTTTTGTTTCTTCAACAATTGCTTTTATTTAGTATCATCCAGACCCCTTACTTTCCCTACTGTAGTACTTTGGAGTCATTCCATTTTGTCACTGTATACTCTCAAACTGCCTTATCTAGCAGAACAACTAGTACAAAATAGATGGATAAATGCTGATAGAATTTAATTTAACCAAGTATCATACTATATCCAGTGCTGAGTCTATCTTTCATCTGGACATTACACTTTTATTAATACAACATAAGATTGTATTAGCTTTATTATAAATCACATTGACTTATAATGTAATGTCTCCTAACCTTGTTTTTATACTCTTACATTCCTTCATTTGCATTTGGTTATCTGATTTCCTGAATCTAAATGCAAAATTTTAAGTTTATCTTTATAGATTTCGTTTTGTTGATTTTATCCCATCTTTTCACCCTTTTGAAATTCAGAATTTCAATCTCATTATCAAAAATATCAGCTTTTCCACCATTAGTTGGGCCATTTATAAATGCATTAGATTTTCCTTTTGTCTCTATCCAAGGCTTTGTTTCTTAAGGTAACAGTTCCTTTCAGTTATGGACTTGTTACACTTTCTTTGCTTCTGGCTCTGGCTGGCATTGTAGAACCACATGCCTTTTGGGAAGATTGCAGGATATATATCAGATCTGATTATATACATGTGTAGTCAGCCACCATGTGGCATCTGTGGAGTTGTCCTCCCAGCTTCCCACCTCTATGTGTCTTTTAAGCATCCACATACACAGATTCTCACTTCTTCTGTAACTCAGTACCCCCAAGAGCATAACCACTGCCATCTGTTTCCAGGCATCAGGCCTGGATGTTGCTGTGACTGAAGCCTCTAATTTTCCCGTGCTCTGGTCTCTCCCAGGCTCTCCTGCCACTGCTATTTCCCTGAATCACTCAGGGTGCCAAAGTTCAGTAGGAAAGTAGAGGGAGAATATCCCCTTCTAATTGCAGTGTTTGGTGTACCCTCTCATGTGACAGTATTCTTGCAGAAGTTGCTTGTATTAATTAGTTTTTCTTTTTCATTGTGATAATGCTGTCCCTCAAACAGTATCAACATATGTGTGTTTTACAAAAATCAGCATTGAATTTTGACTTATGGATTCATGGATTGGCTATGACTGCTGGATTCGGGTGGATGGACTGAGCTTGTAGGTTGCAGTTTGCATTCACATTACTCCATAAATCATCTGCTTCAGATTCAGCAGTTACTTGGGGTAGGTGCTTCTGAAAGAAATGGCAGAAGCTCAAGAGCACTAAGTGGAAACAGATAACACCCCTTAAGACTTCAGAATGCACTGCAACTTATGCTTACATACTGTTGGCTCAAGCAAGTCACACGGCCAAGAAGTGTATATTCCAGTCATAGCCGTGGCAAGGACAGGGAAAAATAAATTTTGGAGACAAATCTTTCATTTTTATGTCTTCTTTTTATTTTCTTTTTATATACTACATGAGTCGAGAGAAGGTAGGAGAAAATCCCTTTGATAAACACCATATTAGAATTACCTCTTTACTATGAGCTATAGAGCTTTGTTAGTGGTTCGGATTGATTTTTCCTCTACCTTTATGATTATTATTATTTTTTTTTGGAGATGCACTCTTGCTTTATCACCCAGGCTGGAGTGATGTGGCAGGATCTCGGCTCACTGCAAACTCTGCTTCCCAAGTTCAAGCGATTCTAGTGCCCCACCCTTCCAAGTACCTGGGATTACAGGTGTGGCCACCATGCCTGCCAATTTTTCTTTTTTTTTTTTTTGAGACAGGGTTTTGCCATGTTGGCCTCAAACTCCTGGCCTCAAGTGATCTGCCTGCCTCAGCCTCTCAAAATACTGGGACTACAGACTGAGCCACCATGCCTGGAGTTTTCCCTCTCCCTTTAAGATGTTTTCTCTTCCTGAGAGCATCCTAGCAAAGACCATAGCAGGGCCACCTCACCAGTTAACCAGGCATGCCCTAACCAGTTTGAAACTAGAAATAGGCATATTTAGGCTCAAGATGGGAAGGTTTTGGGTCCCTCTGATACATTCTAAATCAATCTATTTATGGAAAGAGGTGAGACTCCATACAGTACAACTGTAAAGCAACTTCATTTTCTCTCTGCTTCCTTTAACCTGCTCAGGGCACTAGTTCTTTTCCACTCTTTTCCTCTAGGTTGGAAGCAGGAAGGGAGGAGAGGTAAGGGCTGAGAAAGTTTGTTTTTGGCTAGTACCAAGGAAATCTGGTATTGGTTTCTCTTGGCTGTGGCAGGTATTTAAAGCTGAAATTTTGTCTTGTGGGAGCACCTGTGGGCATCTTTTCTCAATGCCCAGACTGCAAATCCCTAACACAGTAAGAACCTCTCCTGCAAATGGCTGTTTATATTCATGCCCAGTGTTCCTTCTGCTGAAATAGCCCTACTCCTGGCTTGGTGCCCAGGCAGCCAGCCCTTTAGTGGGTTTCACATTTGGATTTAGACACATACGTACACACTCCTTTGATCTGCTGTCAGTATTTTGTTGGAAATCAGAAAATAATACCCCAAGATGAGGGCCTCAGAAGCAGTCTCAGAAGCAAAATATTTCTCTGACCTCCTTCTATCCATCTGTCTCTCAGTCCCATTCTCCCCTGAAACGAGCTGTGGAAACTAGAATCTGTCTTCTTCAAGGCTGGTCACAGAAACTAGAACTCCTTTTCCCCCAAATCAGTCATAAAATCTACAAATATTACCCACTTTCCTTCTACCTTTCTGTGTAAAAACTGGCCATAAAGAAAATTATCTGACTTACCTTGTTTGATTTTAGGTCCTAAGACCCTCATTCCAGAGAGCATGCTACCCATTCCCAGAAGGAAGGAATACTGTTTAGAGAGGCCAAGAAGAATCTAGCCAGACAGGCCTTGCTGGATTTCCCCACTCAATCTGTTAGATCATATTTCTACATGGCTTTTCATACTTTGTTGAACCTAAGCATAAAAACGGACGATTTACCCTGTATCTTCGGGACTTCATTTTGAAGGCTCCTGTACACACATTAATGATAATTTTATGCCTTTTTTTAAAAAATAGTTAATATGCCTTCATGAATTGATTTTTCAGTGAATCTTTTGAGGGAAAAGGAGAAGCTTTACTTTCACCCCTACAGTTCCCAGTTACTACCTCTTTATTATTGTCACAAAGGGTTTTAGCTAGTACCGTTTCAAAAGTAAGATGCCATTTTACTATAAAACCTAAATTCCAAAGGGCTACTTTGAGTAGTCTCCAAGAAGCGCTTCTTCTCATGTGACTGGGGCCAGAGAAAAAGATTCCACTCTCTTCCTGTCTCATTCCCTCCACAAAGTGGACAGTGATTTAGGTAGGGGGGAAGGGATATGTGAGGATAACTGCTGCAGCACATTGATGATTTTCTCCGCTGAGACTCTTCTGTCCTCTTGCAAACCCTCGAGGTGTGTTTTGGCTGGCAACTGCAGAGCATGTTTTTGGCCTCTCCTTTTTCAAGTCTTTCATAAATGGTCTAGTACCCTTATATCTTTGGAATGTGGAGAAACCTGCTATCTACTGTTGGCATCTCTTATCGTTAAACCTAGAATTATAAGCTCTTTGAAGTGAGAGATCTGAACGTCTCACTCATTTCAAAAATGAGAAAGTCAAGTCTTAGAGAAGTAAAACAAATTTTCCAAGATTATGTACAGCTTTTTGCTATAAAAGCCTACAAGCTATGTACAATATGCACTAATAACCTACATTTTCTCAAATTTATCACTTTTACAATGGCATAATTAAAAATAGAAGGTCAAGGGTTATTGTAAAGGTTAAATAAGTTAATGTGTAAAAAGCTTTTAGCAGAACTCAGCACAGAGTAAACACTCTTCTACCTCTTCTTCTTTCCCCAAAGGCCTATGTGACCGAGATTGAGAATATAAGCAAACAGAACTAAAAGTGTCATCCATCACCAATCAATTTGGCAAAAATTATCTTCAAAGTTATAAATCCTCATATTATCAGAGAATGAGTCACAGAAATCTTCCATCCTTACTGGTAGGCTTCCCAATGGCAGCCTAATTTCTGCTTTGTCTATAACAGCAAACAATTTAACAAAAATCCATATGTTCTAAAATAAGGGGAGATTTTAAGGTAAAATTGGCCATCATTACAATGAAACATGAAATGACCACTAAAAATGCGTAGACAAATATAAAAATGTATTAAATGAACAAAAGCAATTTTCAAAACTGTGGTATAGTATGATATCAATTTTGAAAACAAAAAAGAGATTATATATATTTCATTTCTGGAAGGATAAACCTAAGGCTATGAACCCCAGAGGTTATCTTGTGGTAGCAAGCTATTAGTGACTTTTATTTTTATTCTTAGCTGTGCTTCTCAAACTTTGTACAATAAACATTTTTATTCTTAAAATTAAAAAAATGGAGTGGAAGATGATCGTGAAGTTGAAGAATAGTGCTAAACTTTAGCACAAGTGAGTTTCGTCAGTAGTATGTTCTGTTGGCCAGAGGAAGCCCTAACTCCATGGATGTGCAGAAGGTTATGCTCACTGTCTGATACTCTGCCCAGGAGCAATGGCAGAAATGTTAAGAATAAGAGATTCTTTTCAGCAGGAGCAGCTGTTCCATCTGAGCATGAGCCTCCAAGGCTTCATAACATGCTCTGTAAACTGTTGTATAAAAACAGTAAATCTGACAAGAGAAATAGAGGAATGCTTTAAGTCAGTGAAACAGTTGGCAATGGTTGCTTTTCTGGAGAGGCCGAAGAGAAATAATAGGCTCTCCACTCATTTTATTTTTCTTTAAATATGGTAGGATTAGAAAATGAGTTGTGATGTTACATGAAAATTGAGGTGAGAGTGGACCAAGTTCATGCACTGTTTCCTTGATCTACAAGGGTAGAGAATGCCTCTCTTATGGGAGAGAACTTTCCCCTTGTTTTACTGGAAAAGCATGCAAACTGTATAACCAGCAAATGCTCAAATATTCACATAATGGCTGTCAGACGAGTTTGGTGAGCTATCTAACTCTTTAGCAAATTTGATTCTTCTCTTCATTAAAAGGCAAGGATAAAATTTATATATTATATTAAATTTAAGCATTGCTCACACTAAGAAAAAAAATGAAGGATAAATGACAACTGAATTTTGTTTCAATTTCAACAAACAGTAGTTGAAAAGTTGAATTTGTAATAAAAATAAATATTCAAACTCAGTACAAAAATTAGAACTATTTACATACAGAAATAATTTTTTTCTTTAGCCTTTATGTGTGTGTGTGGGATATTCTTTTGGGGAAATAAGAGAAGATGATTATCTGCTGTTTCATATAATCCTATGGGAATCTAAAGTGACATACTATTTTACATCGAAGCTCTGGCTATAAGAAAACATAAATCTAGATACCATTTAGATGAATATGCTCTTCCAAATATAAAAACACTTGGCTCAAAAACTAGATTGTGAGATGGCTTCAGTTGGGAGAAATCATGTCAGACATGTAATATTTTATTAGGGTGTTTGGGGTAACCCCTATGGTTATGACCTATGAATTGAGGTGATCACAGGTCTTGCAGACATAAAATATTGGTATATTGTATCATTATGAGAGAGGTTCAGACTTCAGCTCCCTTGTAATATATTCTTATTTATAATGACTTAAATTAGGTAATTGTATCTACAGTATACAGATCTCTCATTTGTTAAAAGATTCATCACACAAAGGTTCCTGTTGAGTTCCTCTTGCAAGAACCAATGTTTTACCAGTGTAGAGACAAGTGTATGCTCTATATTTTCTGTCTTGATCATGGCAATTAACTGCTGGTCTTTTGTGAAGTATAGGACAGAGCAGTGTCAGGATAAAGCAAGATTGTCACATGAATTCTACCCTGGAAAAAGCAATCCAAATAGGAAAAGGACATAGCAATGAGAATGGCAGTGGAGAAATCCATATCTTGCCAAGAGCAGTGTTTTTCTTCACCAGAGAAAAGATCCAGACCAATTGTCAAAAGAACTCTATGATTGGGAAGGAGAAAAGCAATAGAACAACTTGGCCGGCAATGATCACAATTGATTTGATGATATTTAAGTGAACCTACAACTATTAAAACGTCACCTCATTCAGAAACTGATCAAGATTCAGGCTTAAGGGCCAGGAAACTGCAAAGCTATGATAAAGCTTTCACTACCAATAATTGCCTTGCTTTCAGCTAAAAGGCTGAGAGTGCATCAACATTTCAATTATTGGGTTTAATTTGTTAATATGCTTTCCAGATAAAAAGACTTTTAAAGAATTCAGAACAATCTTCAAGTTTTCTTCTTATAATACCTAGCTTTAACTAATTTCAGATATGGAAAATTTAAATAATGTCCCCCATTAAATTCTTATTAATATTATCCTGACTTAGGGTATTCTATTGTTTTGGACACTTGGTATAGGAAATAAATTTGTTGACTATAGATCTATTATAATGAGGGGCAGATATGCTTACAGTTGACAATAGTTCCTATAGATTTGTGTTCACATTCAGGGTGATGAAATATTAATTAGACCCCTTCATCCCATGAAATGCTAGAGGGAAAATAGTAATTTTAAATGGTATTCATAGCATCAACTACGATGTAACTTCTCAAAGACATCAATAATATATCAAAGAATTGCATATTAAAGTGGTATTTTGTCCCTGAAGAAAAAAAATACCTGTATTAAAAGCTTTGTAAATGTTTTAATTCTGCAAAAAATTATTTGAGCCCTCAAGGAGAAAGAAGTTACAAAAAGACAAAGTATTTTTGATAACCATAGCCCATTTAAGGTCCTATTAAAGTATTCCTGGTTAGTAATAAAATGTAAAAATATTAATTGTGGTGAACTGCATGAGTTTTTGACATATCCTTAAGACTTTTTCCTTTGGTTATAAAAAGTGTGTTTGATAGTGAAGGAAATTTTTCTGCCACAATATATTCCTACCACTGAGACATAAATGGATGTATTCAAGGTTTGAACTGAAAATATGTTAATTATCCAAGCTTTCAGATTTCAGGGAAGATTGTTATTGCCCAGAGAAAAACAAAGAAAGTATTAGATTTTTTAGACTCTTAAGAACTCAAAACTGTTCCATCATTCAAATAAAGTCAGAAACTTCATATTCTCTGATGCAATGTTTTCACAGATAGATGATTAGGTTTTTTGAAAAGCCTTACCAGCTGCTATATTTTATATAGTACTGTATGTGTTTAGACATGTGGTTAAGCTGATAAAGGGAGTTAAGCTCAGATGTAAATTCTCTCATGAATTTTTAAAATATAATTGCAGTTCATTAGTCTTTTAAATTTGAACACTCCCAAGTGATTTAAAGTGTCCTGGCATATCAAGATTATTATGCTTTTGAAACAGAACTTTTAATTAGATACATAGGCTGTGTAAGAACATCAGATATGAAGGGTTTCTTGACATTGATATATCTGTGTTTTATAGTAAACAGTGGGTAAAATAGTACCTGTAAGTTTGTAAATCTGTGTTTTTGTTCTCATGAGGAGCAGACTGTGAGGCAGAGAATTGTGTGCAGGAAGTTTAACAGGGAGTGAGCTCAAAAACAATACTTGTGGAAGCTGAAGGAAGTAGGATTGACAGCATGAGAAGATAAGCTTCAAGGTAGATACATCAAAGCTCTCAGATGATTCCACAGCTCTGTAGAAGGAATGGGTCTACTGGGGTTATCCTGAATTGGGACGATGGGACTGGGCCCTTGTATCCTGACATCAGCCAGGTAGAGGATGTAGGCCTAGAAGCAGAGGTGCAATTATTCATGATGTGGCTCTTTTCAGCCCATGGCAAACTTCAAAAGAAATCTAGTTTGGGAGCAATATTTCTTGCAGTTTCGGGGGGTAATTAGTGCTTCAGTCCCAAAGAGGGTGCTAAGGGCAGTGTGCCACAAGTATCCATTACAGTCCCACTTTTGTGTTATTTGGTGCTACTTACTTGACAACAGAATGGGAACAGCTCCTTTAGGACAATGCGATATGACTCTTACCCAGGGGAACCTTACAAGAAGAAGGTTAGAAAATTAAACTTCAGGCCTATTGCCACCCTTTTCTACTATCAGCTAATACTTCTGCTCTTCTAGGTGGCTTACTGGGTGAGGTAATATAGACCCTTATCTTTGAGTCCCTGGTTATCATGCTGCTTTTAGGTCATGGTTCTTGCACTTTACTGTCAAAATTTCAGAAGAGAGTACAGAGAGTCTCCAGTGAATCTGTGGTGCCAAATATGGCTTTCTGAGCCTATTATAACAGTTCTAACCCCTTCTGATCATTAGAATTAGTTACTCTTGCCAGTAAGGAGCTCTTTTCGTTGCCTGCTGGTCTCTTGGCACAAGGTACTTGAAGTGACTGAGCAAAAGCTATAGTTAAAACTTTAATGTTCTTTTACCGTGTTCCTGGTGAAAATGTTACTCCACTGGGAACCAGAATTTTTTTCCCAATATGTACCTTAGCTATGCTTTCAATAGGCTATTCTATTGCTCTATCAGACTGACAGTTTCTAGGTAGTAGCAGTAGGTTCCCTGATTTTGCATCTATTGCTACACGTCCTTTGCTATAGAACTGGTTCCCCTATTCTGAGGTGATATGTGTGAGTCCCAGATCAATGAACCAAATATTTTAAGCTTTAGGTAGTGATGCTGAATGAAGCCTTGAGGGAAGAAAAGGCAAACCCATACTCAAAATATGTATGGATCCCAGTCAATATGGATGATTCATTGCCTTTTACATAGTAGAATGTGGTCTGTGTAGAACATTTGTTACTAACTGGCTGACTGAGATAAAAGGATGTGAACAGTGCTGTAACAAACATGGGAGTACAGATAGCTTTCCAACATACTGATTTCCTTTCTTTTGGATATATACTCAGCCCAGGGATTGTTAAATTACATGGTATTTCTATTTTTAGTTTTTCAAGGAACCTCCAAAGTGTTTTCCATAATGGTTTTGCTGGTGTAGATTCCCACTGAGAGTGTATGTGAGTTTGCCTTTCTCCACATCTTCAGCTACATTAGTTATTGTCTGTCTTCAGGATAAAAGTCATTTTAGCTGAGTGAGATTGTATCTCATTGTAGTTTTGATTTGCATTTCTTTGGTGATCACTGATCACTGATGAGCACCTTTTCAAATATCTGCTTGCCATTTGTGTGTCTTCTGTTGAGAAATGTCTATTCAGACCTTCTACCTATTTTTTTTTCATTTGATTGTTAGATTTTTTTTTCTTATTGAGTTGTTTGAGCTTCTTATATATTTAGGTTATGATTCCTTTGTTAGATGCATAGTTTGCAAATATTTGCTCCCATTCTGTGGGCTATCTCTTTACTTTGTTGATTGTTCCTTTGCTATGCAGAAGCTTTTAAACTTGATGTGATCCTTTTTGTCCATTTTTGCTGTGGTTGCCTGTGCTTGTGGGTTATTACATAAAAAAGTATTTGCCCAGTTCAACGTTCTAGAGAGTTTATCCAATGTTTTCTTGTAGTAGTTTCATAGTTTCAGGTATTACATTTAATTCATTAATCCATTTTAATTTTACCTTTGCATATGTTGAGAGATCGGGATCTAGGTTTATTCTTCTGCATAGGCATATCAATTTTTTTCTCAGCACCGTTTATCGAAAAGACTGCCCTTTCTCCAGTTTATGTTTATTTTTGTGGAAAATGAGTTCATTGTAGATTTATAGATCTGTTTCTGGGTTCTCTACTCTGTTCCATTTGTCTGTGTGTCTGTTTTTATGCTGGCATCGTTTCATTTTGGTTACCACAGCTCTGTAATATAATTTGAAGTCAAGTAATTTGATTCCTTCAGTTTTGTTCTTCTTGCTGAGGATAGCTTTGGCTATTCTGGGACTTTTGGGGCTCCATATAAATTTTCAGATTTTTTTTTTAAATTTCTAGAAAGAATGTCAGTGGTATTTTGATAGAGACTACATTGAATCTGTAGCTTACTTTCTGCAGTATAGAAATTTTAACAATATTAATTCTTCCAATCCATGAACATGAAATAGCTTCCAATTTTTTGATCCTTTAAAATGTATTTTCATCAATGTTTTATAGTTTTATTTTAGGAATCTTCCACTTATTTGATTAAACTAATATTTGGTATTTAATTTTATTTATAGCTACTGTAAATGTGATTACTTTTTGATTTTTCAGAATGTTTGCTATTGTCATATAGAAATTATACTGATTTTTGTATGTTGATTTTTTTATATGAAACTTCAATCAATTTGTTTATCAACTCTAATAAATTTTGGTGAAGTCTTTAGGTTTTTTCAGATACAATATCATGTCATCTGCAAATAATTGAATTTTGACTTCTTGCTTTCTAACTTGGATGACCTTTATATCTTTCTCTTGTCTGATTGCTATAGCTAAGACTTCCAATACTATGTTGAATAACAGTGGTGAAAGTCCTTGTCATGTTACAGATATTAGAGGAAACACTTTCAGTTTTTTCTCATTTAGTATGATACTAGTGGTGGGTCTGCCATCTATGCCTTTCATTATGTTAAGACATGTTCCTTCTATATCCAGTTTTTGTAGGAATTTTGCTTTGATCCAGTTACTTGTTATTGATCTGTTCAGGTTTTGGATTTCTTCATGGTTCCGTTTTGGTGGGTTGTATGGTCTAGGAATTTATTCATTTCTTTTTGTTTCTTAATTCATTGCATATAGCTGATCATAGTAGCCTTCAATGTTACTTTGATTTTGTGCGGTATCAATTGTAATGTCTCCCTTTTCATCTCTGATTTCATTTGTTTGATTCTTCCCTCTCTTTTTTTTATAATTAGTCTGGCTGTCTTAGCAGTGTGAGAAGAAACTAATAGAATTAATTGGTTCTGGGAGTGGGGCACTGCTGTAAAGAGACTAAAAAATATGGAAGTGACTTTGTAACTGGGTAATGGGCAGAAGTTGAAACGGTTCTGAGGGCTCTGAAGAAGACAGAAAAACATGGAAAGGTTTGGAACATCCTAGAGAATCGGAGGACTTAGAAGACAGGAAGATGTGGGAAAGGTTGGAACTTCCTAGAAACTTGTTGAATGACTTTGACCAAAATGCTGATAGTGATATGGACAATAAGGTCCAGGATGAGGTTGTCACAGATGTAGATGAGGAACTTGTTGGCTACTGGAGTAAAGGTCACTCTTGCTATGCAAGGAGACTGGAAGCTTTTGCCCCTGCCCTAGAGATCTGCGGAACTTTGAACTTGAGAGAGATAATTTAGGGTATCTGGGGGAAGAATTTCTGAGCAGGGAAGCATTCAAGAGAAGGCAGAGCATAAAAGTTTGAAAAATTTATAGGCTGATGATGTGATAGAAAAGAAAACACCATTTCCTAGGGAGATACTCAAGCTGGCTACAGAAATTTGCGTAAGTAACAAGGAGTCAAATGTTAATCACCAAGACAATGAAGAAAATGTGTCCAGGGCATGTCAGAGACCTTCATGGCAGTCCCTCCCATCACAGGCCTGGAGTCATAGTAGGGAAAAATGGTTTCATGGACCAGGCCCAGGACCCTCCTACTGTGTGCAGCTTAGGGACTTGATGCCTGTGGTCCAGCTACTCCAGCCTTGGCTAAAGGGGGCCCAAGATATAGCTCAGGCCATGGCTTCAGAGGGTACAATCCCCAAACCTTGGCAGCTTCCACTGGTGTTGAGCCCACAGAGCACAGAAGACAAGAACTCATGTTTGGGACCCTCTACCTAGATTTCAGAGGATTATGGAAATGCCTGGATGTCCAGGCAGAAGTTTGCTGCAGGGGCAAGGCCTTTGTGGAGAATCTCTGCTACAGCAGTGCAGAAGAGAAATGTAGGGTTAGAAGACTCACACAGAATCCCTACTGGGACACTGCCTAGTGGAGCTGTGAGAAGAGGGTCACTGTCCTCCAGACCCTAGAATGGTAGATCCGCTGACAGTTTGCACCATGCACCTGGGAAAGCCACAGACACTCAATGCCAGCCCAAGAAAGCAGCCAGGAAAACGATTGTAACCTGCAAAGCCACATGGGTAGAGCTGCTCAAGGCCATGGAAGCCCACCTCTTGCATCAGTGTGAGACATGAAGTCAAAGGAGATCATTTTGGAACTTTAAGTTTTAATGACTGCCATAGGGGATTTTGAACTTGCATGGGACCTGTAGCCCCTTTGTTTTGTCCAATTTCTCCCACTTGTAATGGGTGTATTTATCCAATGCCTGTACCCCCATTGTATCTAGGAAGTAATGAACTTGTTTGTGATTTTACAGGCTCATAGGCAAAAGGAACTTTCCTTGTCTCAGATGAGACTTTGGACTTGAATTTTTGAGTTAATGCTGGAGTAACTTAAGAGTTTGGGGGACCACTGGAAGGGCATGATGGTGTTTTAAATTGTGAGGACATGAGATTTGGGAGGGGCCTGGGATAGAATAATATGGTTTGGCTGTATTCCCACCCAAATCTCATCTTGAATTGTGGTTCCCATAATCCTCATGTGTCATGGAAGGGACCAGGTGGAGATAATTGAAGCATAGAGGCAGTTTCCTTCATTCTGTTCTCATGACAGTGAGTGAGTTCTCATGAGATCTGATGGTTTTATAAGGGCTTTCCCCCTTCACTGGGCACTAATTCTTCTCTCTTGTGTACTGCAATGTAAGACTTTGCTCTTCATTCATCTTCAGCCATGATGGTTAGGATTCCCTAGCCATGTGGAACTGTGAGTCAATTAAACCTCTTTCCTTTATAAATTACCCAGTTTGGGGTATGTCTTTATTAGCAGTGTGAGAACAGACTAATACAACAGCTTTAGCCAAGACTTGGAACCAATCCAAATGCCCATTGACGATAGACTGGACAAGGAAATGTGGCACATACACACCATGAAATACTTTGCAGCCATAAAAAATGATGAGTTTGTGTCCTTTGTAGAGACATGGATGAATCTGGAAACCAACACAAGAACAGAAAATCAAACACTGCATGTTCTCATTCATAGGCGGTCGATGAACATTGAGAACACGTGGACACAGGGAGGGGAGCATCACACACTGGGGTCTTTTGTGGGGGCCAAGGGAGGGACAGTGGGGGGATGGGGCAGTTGGGGAGGGATAACATAGGGAGAAATGCCAGATGTAGGTGACGGGGGGATGGGGGCAGCAAACCACATTGCCATGTGTGTACCTATGCAACAATACTACATGATCTGAACATGTACCCCAGAACCTAAAGAACAATAATAATAATAATAAATACAACAGCTTAACACTGATCGTATAAGTAACTAACAAGCAAAGAGAAACCTAATAGAAACTTTACCTAACTTTTTGTTGTTTCTATTTGTATCTTATTATACTATGTCTTGAAAAGTTGCTGTAGTTATTATTTTTGATAGATTCATCTCTTATTAGTTCTACTCAAGATATGAGTAGTTTATATATCATAATTAAGCATTATTACATTCTGTATTTTTTATGTACTTTTGATTGCCAGTAAGTTTTATACCTTCAGATGATTTCCTATCACTCATTAAGATCCTTTCTTTCATATTAAATAACTCCCTTTATCATTTCTTGTAGGACAGGTCTGGTGTTGATAAAATCCCTCAGCTTTTTCTTTTTCTTTTCTTTTTTTTTTTTTTTTGTCAGTGAAAGTCTTTATTTCTCCTTCATATCTGAAGTATATTTTGCTGAATATACTATTCTATCATAAAAGAGTTTGTCTTTCAGCACTTTAGATGTGTCATGCCACTCTCTTCTGGCCTGTAAGGTTTCTGCTGAGAAGCCTGTGGCCAGACCCACTGGAACGCCATTGAATGTTACTTGTTTCTTTTCTCTTGATGCTTTTAGGATCCTTTATTTATTCTTGAACTTTGGGAGTTTGATTATTACATGTCTTGAGGTTGTCTTCTTTAGGTTGAATCTGCTTGGTTTTCCGTAATCTTCTTGCATTTGAATACTGATGTCTTTCTCTAGGTTTGGGAAGTTTTCCGTTATTATCCCTTTCAATAAACTTTCTACCATGATCTCTCTCTATTTCCTCTTTCAACCCAATAACTCTTAAATTTTTCTTTTGGGGCTATTTTCTAGATATTGTAGGTATGCTTAATTTTTTTCATCCTTTTTTCCCCTCTATGTATTTTTTAAATAGCCTGCCCTCAAGTTCACTAATTGTTACTTCTGGCTGATCATTTCTGCCCTTTAAGAGACTCTGATGCATTCTGTAGTGCATGAATTGGATTTTTCCAGATCCAGAATTTCTGCTTTATTATTTTTAATTTTTTCAATTTCTTTAAATAATTAAATTTAATTGATATGATTCTGAATGTCTTCTCTGTGCTTTCTTGGATTTTGTTGAGCTTTCTCAAAGAGCTATTTTACGTTCTCTGAAAGGTTACCTATCTCTGTCTCTGGCATTGGTCACTGCTGCTTTATCTAGTTTATTTGGTCATGTTTCCCTGAAGGATCTTGATATTTGTGGATGTTCTTCTATTTCTGAGCATTGAAGACTTAGACATTTATTGTAGTCTTCACAGTCCGGGCTTCCTTCTTGGGAAGACTTTCTGGGTATTTAAAGGGACTTGAGTGTTAAGATCTACAGTTTTGGTCGCTGCAGCTGTATTTGCATTAGGGGGCACCCCAAGACAATAACACTGTGGCTATTGCAGACTTGTAGAGATACCACCTTGGTGGTCATGGATAAGATCTGCAAGAATTATCTTGATTACCAGGCAGAGAATCTTGTTCTATTATCTTACTTTGTTGGTCTCTATGAAAAGTATGCTGAGGTCTTCCCTTACGAAAGTTGACTTGTTAGTTTCTTATTGTCCTCTGAAAGTTAAGAATGATATTTGGGGAGGTAGGACATCTTGTCAGACATTCTGGTTGCTACTTGATGTACCGTTTTAAACTGAAGGCTTATGTTTCTCTACAGCTTTGGGATATTTAAAAAAATATTTTTGAATGTTTATTTTATCTATCCTCTTTGCTCTACTATTTCAACCTTCATGTTTCTTAAACTTTTTAAATATACTCTTTACCTTTTCATTGATAATTTTGTTCTATTTTGCTCTTTAGTCCATTTGCTAATTTTACTTTTGATAAGTATATTTTAAAAATTTAACATTTCTAATTGTTCTCTTTTCTTGAGTAGACTATCTTCTCAACTCTCTCTGAAGATATCAATTGACCCTTTTAAAAAAAAATTCTGTTGTTAAGTATCTTTGCTACTTTTCAGGGAGAAGTATTCTTTTGCCTGCTATTTTGTTCATGCTTGTCTTTCATTGTGTTATTTTTCCTGAGCCACTTGGTGACTGTCAATTACCTGTTTCTCTTTGTATTTGAGACCCTCTATTCCTACTTCGCTGGAAGCTCTTCTGATTCCCAATGGTTGTCTACATTGAATGTGGTGTTTGTGGGGTGAGAGCTGTGATGTGTAGGTTTTACCCACAGCTTGCCTTCTGGTAGTTTAAAACTAAGTAGGACACTCTCATCCTTACTGCTTTGCTTTTGAACATATGCTTTTGCTACCTGTTGCTCAACACAAATGTGGAGGGAAAGAGACGCCAAGCAGCACATTGGCTTCTATATACTTCTCATTTCCAATAATTGTCTTGCAGCCCTCTTAAGTCTCCCTGACAATAGTACTGCAAAGTCTGAGATATCCTTGAAGCCAGCCTCACAGTCCCCATCTGCATGGGGTTTGAGCCATGGTTTCTTTCTTCAACTTTATCTTATTTTCTAGTTTTCACAGATTTATCCAAATTTCTGCTTCACTATTGACAATATTTCTTGTTTAGTCATGCTGTTTTGGATTTTCAAAATACAAGCTTATTTAAATATCTAGTGAGTTATATATTCAGAGGAACTTGAATAGGCTCAGTCAGCAACCTTAATCATTTCCTTCTCTTTTAGTATTTCTGTAATGTTCAGAGATATAGAAGATTGTGGTTACAGATAGTATCCTTGCTTGTCTATCTTTCTTCTTTTAAGGATTACGGATTATTTTGACTACTCTTTAATTAAGGTTTCTTTTAGGACACTAACAGAAATATAGTTCAATATAAAGAATTACTATTGTACTAAACAGAGCTGTTATCCTTTCAAATCAGAGTAACTTCTAATTTTAGAACTTAAGAAATATTTCAAATCCTCAAACAATATTTTAGAATGCAGTGCAAGCAGATTTAAGAAGCCAAATCTCTGTTTCATTAGCAATTGACAACAATATTATGGTTAATAAATACCCACCATTACTAGCAATAGGAGAAAAAAAATAAATTATGATAGCCCTTAGTAATTTCTCACCTAAGTTGACCATCTCTTTGATAAATGATTTTTCTCTTTGGAGTTAAGCAGTAAAACAGTTTCCCTTGTATCTCATCCTGATAAAGTAGAGTGACACACAATTTAGTAGAACCAGTTCTAAGTTACACTGGCACTGGGGAAGACTGGTGAGCTGGTTTTCAGTATCTTTCTGGTAGCTAGACTTATAGAAGATTAAAATGAACATGGCTCTAAAAATATTGTGCTGATACTTTCAGTTTCTCTAATGCTGTATTCAGAAATTCAGTTCATTCTTTGACCCAAATATTTTGTGGAGAGACAAGATACTTTTTACTTTTTTCCTATTAATCTTCAAACATCCAGTCCAGGTGGAAATACTTAAGAAATGAAGAAGGGAAATACAGCAACTTAATTCTTGGGTTTCCTGCCAGAAGTAACATACTAGTGCAAAGAAAAGATGATTAAGCAGAAGGAAATGCCTCTATTAGTGAATGTCCTTAATCAAAGCTATGGTGACTATTAACTATATTAATTTATCTCACAACTTAGCAATTTTTGTTTCTGAGGTGATGAAGCATACTGTGTGATTTCCTTAGTTCTGTGAGGTATGTTAACACAATTAGCTGTAAAAGTAGCTTCTTTGTTGACTCAAAACAACTGTCAAATTTTAAAGAAAGGAAAGTGGAGATGGGGAAAATAGTATTAATAGAACTTGGATGCTGAAGGATCATTCATTGGCAGTCCAAGGCAGCACAGCAGGGACCTGCGCTGGAGGTTATCAGTAGGGATCTGGCCACAGAGAACAGAATCTAGAAGAAAGAGCTTCAGCGGCCTTTACAAATGAAAGGTGGCTCTTTGCAAAATAGAAAACAAAGGAATATACAGTCACTGTGGAGGAATCTGAACTTAAATAATTGATGAATATGATGAATGATGACCTCACATAAATGGATATCAAAAAGGCTAATTAGTTCCACGATGATGGGAGCTAGTCCCTTTACATTCCAAGCTTGAATTTATAAAACAAGCCCAGTCATAAAATCATGACTTCCGTCTTCTACTTCCTTAAACCCAAAAAGAGCAGAAAAAGACAATATTACAAAAACTGTTCTCAATACTTTCACTTTCCTGATACATCATTCTTTTTATTCTTCATGCCTTGCATCTTAGCTGGGCTGGAAGCAAAGGGTCTCGGAAAAAAGACATCCTGGGCTGAAAAATTCAGGTTGAGTTTGAGCTTATTTTCTCCTTCTTTCTCCTTCTTTCTTCCAAAAGTCTTCAATAGTTTCCCACTATGTGCCAATACTCTGTCTTGCTACCAAAAATGTAAAAGGAATAGAGATTTAACAGAGTGAAAGAGAGAGACAGATACCAAAGGCAGAAACAGTGAGTGGGAAAGAATGGGAAGGACAAAGAAGAGGAAAGTTAAGAAAGAGCAGCAGGAAGCAAGAGAAGAGGCGGTTAGTGAGCGTAGCATTTGGGTCTAACAAAATTAAATATTGGGCAAAAGCTTTAGGGAAAACATTTGGTAAGAAAGGAAAAATAAGTATTTGGTGAAGAGTGGACAATATATATAACAAGAAAATTGGATAAGAAGAGGAGACTACAGAAGGAAAAATTGTCTATTTTGAAAGTTTTTCCAATGTTGATCCCATTTTTGGGTTATTCCTGCCTTTTACTGCAGAGCGTACAACATCTTCAAATCATTTTCTTGAGTTTGTATGCTTTGGGGTTAATAAATATTTGATGAATGAATGAAGCATTAGAAAAAATTGATATTCTCTAAATTCAGGTTTAAAATTTAAGCCTGCAAATTTAATATCTATGTCTTAGTCATATTAGTAGCTGAGTGAAGAGATAGAAATGGGGAGAGAGGAGAGATGTGAAAAATACCAAGAATGTTTCTGTGTCTACATGAAGATATCACATCTCTTAGTGTGTGAAATCTATGACAGTTTTAAAATGTTTATGAGTAACCCAGAGTTAGTTCTATACGGTTCCAAGTATTTCAGAGCTTTGAAATCAATTTGTTCTCTCATCAGTGGAGATAATGCCTCCTCCTCATCTCCGAGGTACATAGCAGTAGTTTGGAATAGAAGAAAACCTATCCCAGCCTAATGATAAGCATGTGAGATGCATTGTATCTTTCTTCTGTGCTCCAGGATGGTTACTGATTAGATATAATCTTTGGAAATGAAAGTGAAACTAAGCTTTTAACATATATTGAAAGATAGGTAGATGAGCAGATCTCTGCTTGGACAGCAACTGTCTGGGCAATAAAGATTATGGCCTAACTCAGCAGTTTCTTAAGTTTGTTCTCTCCTTTTTTTGGCATGATAATAATGGTGAGTGCAATGTTTTTCACTTTTTCCCTGGAGTAGTGATGTAGTCTCTAATCATCCCATGACCTGAAATTACTTTTAGTATTGGCTGGAAGGCATCAGGATGCTCTAATGGTTAAAAATAAAGATTTTTTTAAAAGAATAAAGAAGAAGAAAGGGGAAAATGTGAACAGGGAGCAGTTTATAATTAGGAATGGAGTAAAAATATATTCTGAAAGTGACGTTTTGAATTTTCTTCAAGGAAATCATAAATACGGTTTTTTTTTGGTCTAAAACACTGCTCTGTTTTGCATTCTTCATTTTGCCCAAATCTTTTGAGGCGATCACCTATTTGTTAGCCTCAGGAATCTTCTGCTTTTCATAATAACATTCAATAACAGAGCAATATCTAGACAACATATTATGCACAGAATGTTGAAAGTGAAGAGAATCAGTCTTGAGTGTACTCAGGTTAGGAGAGGAAACCGGATTTAGTTGCTAGGATAACAAACCACACAGGCCTCTGAGGGTCAGTACATTCATGAGTGGGTGCATATAGTATGAGTGTGTTCATGTGCTCAACTTGCACAGGATTATCCACACATCAGTTCAGAGTATGACCTGAAGCTAAACATTGACATTGGCTTATTTTGAATGTGTGAGATCATTCTCTGCATCTCTACTACATGTGTTCTGTTTCAGGTTAATTTAGTCTGTTGATAGAAGGTCATTGAAGTCAGAAATATATGTGCAACATGATTGGAAAGATCTGCTGCTAAATTTCTTTAAGAATAAAAATTACTGGAATGATGAAATTGGTTTCAAGTAACAATACAGCTCACGTGTAGGTGTGTAGACCACACAACATTTCACTTGTATCAAAGTTGCTTAAATGACACATTCTACTGGTCAAGAAATAGTCGATAATCTAAAATAAGGCTTACAAAGTCTTCTGATCAACCAAAATATTATGGTCTTTGGCAAAACAAAAAACTGATAGACAAAAAGCCTTCTTACCTAGCATCTATTTATTCTTTAAGTTTACTTTTACCAGTTTTTTTTTTAATCTGGTTTCTGAGGTTACAGCAGATCAAAAGTAACCCAATTAGAAAGAAAATGGTTTGTTATACCTTAACAGAGTCAAGGAAGATACCCATATAGCAATGGAAATACTACAATTTGGCCTGTATGGCAATTTGAAAAAAAACAAACAAACAAAAAAAAAAACAAAAAAAAAACCTATTAGAGATCTGAAATTTTCTTTTTATGTTGTGTCTCTGCCAGATTTTGGTATCAGGATGAAGCCGGCCTCATAAAATGAGGTAGGGAGGAATCCCTCTTTTTCTTTTGTTTGGAATAGTTTCAGAAGGAATGGTACCTCTGGTAGAATTCAGCTGTGAATCCTGGGAATTTTTTTTGTTGGTAGGCTGTTAATTACTGCGTCGTTTCAGAACTTGTTATTGGTCTCTTCAGGGATTTGGCTTCTTCCTGGTTTAGTCTTGGAAGAGTGTATGTGTCCAGGAGTTTATCCATTTCTTCTACATTTTCTAGTTTTTTTGCATAGAGGTGTTTATAGTATTCTCTGATGGTTGGTTGTATTTGTGTGGGATCAGTGGTGATAACCCCTTTGTCATTTTTTATTGTGTCTATTTGATTCTTTTCTATTTTCTTTATTAGTCTGACTAGCAGTATATCTATTTTGTTAATCTTTTAAAAAATCTAGCTCCTGGATTCACTGATTTTTTTTTGGAGGGTTTTTCATGTCTCTATCTCCTTCAGTTCTGCTCTGATCTTAGTTATTTCTTGTCTTCTGCTAGCTTCTGAAATTGTTTGCTCTTGCTTCTCTAATTCTTTTAATTGTGATGTTAGGGTGTTGATTTTAGATCTTTCCTGCTTTTTCCTGTAGGCATTTAGTGCTATGATGTTACCTCTGAACACCGCTTTAGCTGTGTCCCAGAGATTCTGACACGTCATGTCTTTGTTCTCATTGGTTTCAAAGAACTTATTTATTTCTGCCTTAATTTCGTTATTTGCTGCACAGTCATTCAGGAGCTGGTTGCTCGGTTTCCATGTAGTTGTGCAGTTTTGAGTGCAAAAGTCCTTAAAACAACATTGCTTTTCAGGGACATATAGTGTAAAGGCATCTAACTCTACACTCTTCAATGGCCTCTGTCAATGTAGAAAAATTGATAACAAACATCTTAAAAAAGTAAAAAAATAAATTGTGTTTTAGAAGGCAGGAAAGAGTGTAATATGTTTAAATGGCTAAAAAAAAGCATTGGTGCTTATTGGGGTCAGATTCTTTGTAAGAAATATGACAGATTACCTCTTAATGTTGAGTAAATAAGGAGTTGCTACATATATGCATGACTTCCTGTGTCTTTATGAAAATATATATCCTTGGGGGAGAAGCTGGTTACATTAAATATTACATTTATTCTCTTTACAACAATTTTTCTTCTTACTGGGGTTAAGAACTTTGGAAATAATCTTTCCAGGTCATATGATTGGGAAGGTAAACTAGGCTTTAAAACAGAGACAATTATACCTTGTATGTGGGTTTTCAGTTTCTAAAACACAAGCCAGGAAGTTCTATGAGGCAGAAGCCAAACTGGTGAGAATTTTCTTTATTACATTTCTCTTGACTCCCTTGTCCATATAATTTCTTTTCCAAATATGGAACCCAGTTGCAGATTCGAAATTCTTCTCAAGGCAATAAATGATTGATCTTTGGCCAGTGACAAGGAAAAAATGAAGTTAAAGTAATAGGATAAAGATAATGGGAAGAGGTTTGAAAAAGTTTCATTTAGCCATAAAATTGTTTGAGAATATGATTACTTTTTGGCTATCCCAGAATACAAACATCCTTTCTGCCCGTTCAGGCTGGCTCTTTTATACCTGGCTGGTCCTTTCTGAAAGGGCAAGATTTCTCTTCAGACATTGGAATGATTCCATTTATTCTTTCCATGAGCATATTTGTTAGTTTTGCTCTTCGTTTTCCATGTTTCATCTCAAGAACACATTTCCAGAAAAATTTGATGTTTCCTCTTTTCTTAAATGAAAATATATTTTTTCTGCAAATATTAGGCTTGTTTATAAATAAAATAAAAAATTGATGTGTTTTTAAGGAAGAGTTTCATGGCACTATCATTCCCTGGGGTCTCTAGCCTACCTCCTCTACACAGGGCCTATGTGGGAAATAGTATTGAAAGACTCTCCAACCAGAGAAGGTGATTAGGTTGGGCAGTTTGAAATTCTTTAAACTGAATGACTAATGAAGTTATCAAGCACACTTATAATATGATAAGTGCTGAAAGGCAGATGTATCCTGAGCCAGGTTTCTATCTCTTCTAAGTTGTAAGTAATCACATACATTTCACTATTGGCAATAATTTATCTTTCATTACAGGTCACATGTTGTGCTAATTTATTTGAAGAACTTTAATAGGCTTACTTTTTATTGATTCTGAAAACTCTTTGGTTTTAAGTAGCTACTTTGGTTTTAAGTAGCTTCAGAAGATAGATGTGTAAATTATATCTCCACCTTTGCTTGTGCGTGGCACGCAAAATAGTATCACTTATTTTAACGTGCTTGACAAAGAAGTATTTTTGACTCAGACTTGGTTTGGTGGTGATGCTTGGTATACAAATTCCTGCTTATGAAAATTCACTGTAAGCTTTGAAGTTCTTGAGTGATAACCACTTCTTGAAGTTATTACAATCTTTTGGAATTCTAAAGCTACTTAGGCTATATCTTTCTTCTCAATCCACTGGTGTAATAATAAAGGTGATGATATGAGACCCTAACTGCCTACCCCTCAAAGCTTTTGCATTGAAGAAGTGGGGAATCACCTTATAAGTTTATTGCTGATTTATGTTCTCCAGGTAATAATCATGAGAGAAGAAATTATGGATGTGAATAAGTTGGTCTTTTGGCTAGAAGACATGACATTATAGCATTTTTATTTTTTAATCTTTTTCCTATAAAATGACAACTTTCTGTGTTACTCAGGCTAAAACATAGATTGTATTCTCTGAGTGAAATGAGACCTAACAAAGGGAGAACCTAAACTGAACCCCATAAATAATTGCACAGTTAAAACAGACCTCATAAAAGCTGGCAATATTTTGACATGGTGATAACTATTCATGCATATATCATGTCTTGTGATAACAAACCTAAATTTCAGTAAAGCCTTATAACTTAAATACATTAACCTTTCCAGAAATAATGTGAATTACTGAGGTCTTATTGTATTTCATAACTAAGCTCTTAGACATTTCAGAGACGCTCAAGAAGCTTGAGTGTCTGGTCCAAGTCAAACATTAGTAGAACCCAATTCATCAACTGTTTAGTTATTGTTGAAGGATTACTCTCGAAAGGAAACATTTTTGTAAACAGGTGTTAATAATAGCACAATTTATTTAAGAAGTTTTGGTAAAAACAACAAATAGTATGATCCTAGGAATTGACAGGCTTGTATTGAACAGTGTGGTTACTTTGGAAAGCTGACAACGGATACACAACCATTTAATACAACACTTTAGCATGTTTTCAATATTTGTTTATTTTATATTCTAAGGCATTTTACCGACTATCCTAGAAAGGCTTACCTGAAGTTTTAGCTTTTAGTCATTTTCTCCTTTGGGGCAAAGATTCATAAAACTAGCTGGAATAATTCTTCAAGTAAAAGAAAGGAAGAATGTTGCATTCAAATGTGACACCATTCTGTCATCTGTTCCATCGTTCTCATTGCTATTGTTTGAGTTTGTTGTCTATGGCTGCTTAAAAAAAGGAAAAAGAAAAAAGAGAGAAAGAAAAAAATAGCAAAAAATAGAGTTTACTGTATGTCTGCCTGTAGCCTTAAACAGACATCTGGTTTACATTTTCTGTGCATTTCAGAATGTTACTGGCTCTTGAAAACATGGCAGAAAAAGGTAAACCATGAATAAAAAGTTAGAAAGACTGTTTCAGAATGAGACTAAGGAGGAATAATAAGGCTGCAACAAGAGCAGAACCTAGAATGACCTACTTCTTTCAAGGAGATAAGAAAGTCTAACTCTCCCCTCCCCAAAGGAACCTATGCATGTAAGCAACATGTTCTTCAGGGGCAGGGTCCACACATGTGCCATTCTCTGGCATCAGAATGAAGCCATCAGGACAAACACCTTCTGTTTTGTCAGCCACTCCTATTCTGGTATGTTACTGTTTCACTGCCTTCTATAGTTAGCCCTAAGAAGAAGAGGGGATGATCTGGAGGAACCCGAGGCATATTTAAGTTTAAGAAAAAAACAAAACCAGAAAAGGATGTTTACTTCTTAAAAAACTCTTCTTACCTTACTTCACCTTTTACCTTTCTAATCTTCCCCAAATCTACTTATTGCTGTGGTGTTGTGATATTAGGAAGTACTAGACAATCATTTCCAATTTAGAAGGCATAGGTCTGGGGGGGGAAAAGTCAGTGGAAAACAGTACTTTTAAAGAAAAAAGTATGTTGAGACAGGGTGAGGGCTGGAAGAATCAAACCATGACAAGGAGAAAATCTGTAGCGTCTGCTATTTCTGGACAAAATTCTCTTTTTGCAAAGGACTGATAATGCTCTGAATTGCTTTAATGAGTCATATTATTCATTTACCCAAATCTTGAGCAGCACACAACTCAATAAAATCTCAACACAGGGGTACATTACTTATTTATTTTCTTTCAAGAAGTGCCTCTACTCAGGAATGCACTCAAGTTCCCAAAGGTTAGCTATGTTTGGCTTAGCACAATTTATATAATTTCAGTACCACAATTAATGAGCAGTGTTGTGCAATCTCCTCCAGGAATTTGAATGTAGACATAATAACTTGTTTGATGTTTTTAAAATCATGCCTTATTTTGTTCTGTTTCCTGACTGGTCAAGAAAATAAGTTTTGTCCATCAGAGCTTTAAATGATTTAGTTTGCCCACTTTGAGCCATAAATTGGTGGAGACAGAGAAATGAAACTGGTCCCTTTGTAGGCCAAGGCTCCTGAAATGATTCAATCTGATGAAAAGGTCTTGAGTTCCAGTAGCCCTGGTTTTCTTTCTTACTAGACTGATGAATAATGCTTTAGAAACTGGTTAAGCAGTGCTTTCAGTTCCAGTTTGGACCATGTTATTTTAATTTTCTTTACATCTTTATAAGAACAATAAATACAAAACATACTTTGATTATCTCATTTGGCACTACCAGGATTGTTTATTCTGCATTCGGGAACAGCAACCCTGTTTCCCCCACATACTCTGCCTTCTTGCTCTTCCTTGCTCCATTTTCTTCTTATTTTTTGCTATTATGGTGACTGAAAACCTCAGTTCAAATTTCAATTCTACTACTTTCTATGTGTTCTCGGGCAAAGATGTGCCTCCATTTTCTCATCCATACAAAGGGAAAGATAATAGAATCTTTTCTTAAAAGGTTACTATAGGGTTACAAGATTTGACACACATAAATGACTTAGAATAGTGTGTAGCCCATTGTAAAGTTTGACTGTTATCGGTGGGAATGTGTAGGTGGAAGGTATTGGTGGAGCCAATCTGATAAGCCAATCATCTGATGGAGTTAAATGAAAGAACCCTACTAATTATATTTGCGCAATCCCCCAACCTTATTCATGGGAAGAGATTTTTAGGGGCTCTTATTGAGCTACTCAAGGCTTCTTTTGTGTAAGTACAGAATACAAGATGCTTTGGCCAAGGAAAATCTACCAGTAGCCAAATAAATAGTGTGCAATAACAATAAAAGGGGAAGTGGTGTGCTCATGAGTTGAAGACCAGTGAGTAATTTAGTACAACCTTTCTTGAGGCCAATTTGGCAAAATGTATCAAAAGACTTAAAATTTGCATGATTTTTGACATAGTAATTTCACTTTTGGGTATTTTTCCTGAGGACTTAACTAAGGATGTGGGAAAGACTGTGCTCCAAGAATACTCACTGAAGCACTCTTTGAAAAAGTAAAATTTGGAAATTACCTAACACTCAGTTGGTTATGCTTTCAAACAATGAACCACTATGCTGGGGGAAAAAAAAACATATTTTTAAACATGGAAACATGATCATAATATCTTGGTAAATAAATACAACTTCAAATTCATAAAGGTTTAGTTTCATGTAGTGTGGTGGAGAGGGGAATTTAAGGGATTGATTATTCTTCCAGATGTTATAGTGGTCTTCTTTTGGTGGATAGGATTGGGTATGGTTTTAATTTTGTTTTTTTCAATAACAGGTATTTACTTTTCCAATAATAGACAGGTATTGCTTTTTGAGTTTTAACTAAGCTGTCAAATGAAAAATGAAATGCTCAAAGAAACCTAATCTGATGTTTGATTTTTAAAAGTCCTGAGAAACACTCTCTCTGAGCACATATTGTACGTATGTATTAGCTTTCAGAGATCTAAGTTTCATCCTTGGTTCTACAACTGACTGGTGAACAAGATTTTATTATAAAATTCTAAGCAGTTCAATTGTTTGTTTTCTTAGCTGTGAGATGGCTACAGTGATGATAAAGCCATGAGGCTGTATGGATTGCATAAAATAATGGATTTGAAAGTAATTTGAAGACTGTATAAGTATCATTTGAAACTAATTAATCTAGAAGAGCAATTAACCCTGCTGAAGAGAGGGATAAATTATTATTGAACAGACAAGATAATATGATTCTTTTGTAGTTCATTTTCTGCAGAACTGTCACTTTTCAGGATTATTCACAGAATACCTGATCAGTTTTTGAGGCAGGTACTGACGAGTCCAATTATTTAATAAACTGTTACTGTTGGCTAACAGTATAGTCCAAGTTTAGTTTTTTTTAATACAAAAATAATCAGAGAAAGGAAAAAGTCAAGTTAAGAATTCTCTACGTATAGATTTAGCAACTTACTCATATACTATTGAATAAATATGTCATAGGAGAAAACTTTTATCAGTGAAACCACCTACATGCCTTAACATGGAGCTATAATTAACATTATGAAAGAGAACTGGCTAACTTCAGGGCACACCCTCTGCCAGAAATAAAGATTATATAATAGATGCTTTATTAAAAAACTAAAATATATAAAAAACTAAAATAATGCAAAAATATTAATATTTTTGCATTAAGAACATGTGAAAATGTAGCTTAATAATAACAGCTAAAATATATTCACTGCTTGCTTCCCAGTACTTTTATTTTCAAGTAAATTTTTTTTGATTCTCAAGTAAATTCTTCTATTTAACAAGAATTATGCTAAGTAACATAACTTGTGTTATCTTAATCAGTGGTTCTCAAAGTCTGTTTTTTAAACCAGTAGCATCTGTATCACCTGGGAAATTGATAAAGATACAAATCCTTGGGCTCACCCACAGCCCTCTTGCATCAGAAACTCTAGAAGTGGGACCCAGCAATCAGTGGTTCAACTATCCCTTCAGGAGATCCTTATGTGTGCTCTGTTTGAAAACCACTGATCTAAATTAATCCTCATTATAATCCAATAAGGCTATTGTTACTATCAGTATTTTTATAGCTGATGAAATTAAAGCTTTTAGAGAAACCACATCCACACTGTCCTAAGCTTAAACCATTTCTGTTAGCACCGAAAGTTCAATACCCTCTACCTCTCCTTCAATTTGACACCTTTTTAAAGCATCAGTTTTCCCTGGGCATGACAGGGAGAGTGAAGGGGAAACTTGAGCAACCCATATGGATCACCAAAATGTTGGCCATAAAGTCATCTAGTGTTGCCAAAAGCAGATATCAAAAATATTGTTAAATATTTAAAAATTTGATTTTATTTAGGGAGAAGGCCATGTCAGAATTTTTTTTTTTTTTTTTTTATACAAATCTTGCTCTGTTGCCCAGGCTGGAGTGCAGTGGTGTGATCTTGGCTTACTGCAACCTCCACCTCCCAGGTTCAAGCAATTCTCCTGCCTCAGCCTCCCAAGTAGCTGGGACTACAGGCACATGCTGCCACGCCCAGCTAATTTTTGTATTTTTAATAGAGATGGGGTTTCACCATCTCTATTTGATAGTCTCAAACTCCTGACCTTGTGATCTGACTGCCTTGGCCTCCCAAAGTGCTGGGATTACAGGCGTGAGCCAGTGCGACCAGTCCAATGTTTTTATTTGAAAGAAGTCTTCATTGAGGAGACTACACTCATTTTATGATCGCTGATCTTTCAGTTATTAGAAATGTAAAAAACTTTAAATTGAATGCAAGAAAAATCCTTTATCTTTTAGAATTAAAAAAAATCAGTTTCTCATCTCTCTCATGGGCCTTTTTACAAGGAACAACTCAGAATGCCTTTGGTATTTCGTGTGGCCCACCTAATAGCCATTTTTTTCTTCCTCTTTCTTAACACAACTTTGCTTTTATTCAGTTACTTTCTCTATGTGGGCAGGTGTTTGCAGTATCACAAGCCTTAGTTCCAGAGGTTAATCATGATTGATTCTCACTAACTACGGACTAGGGTCATCTGGGGAACTTAGGCACATCTAGAACTCAAGCCCCATGCTATTTTAACTAAATCAGAATCTCTGGTGATTGGCATTTGAGTAAGGATTGAACAGTCAGGATTGGCTCTACCAGTCACGGGGGTTCTTCCCTTACCAGTGACTTGGGCTGTGCTGGTGCTACAATGCCAGCAATGTGACATTAAGGTACATGTGGTAGAGGGCTTGTTGAAAGATTTTTCTCAGTGACATTTCTTAAGAGGTCCATAAGAAGAAATAGCTTGCTTCCTTAGGATGATATTACATTTGCATGTGGTACCTGCAACTGTCACAGTTGCCTTGAAACCATGAAGATGAGTTGATGTGCTATGGATGGCTTAGATGAAGAAGATTAAGTCTGAATTCTTGATGTTGGCCTAGAGTCACTTTATCTTCAGATTTATTTTTATGTGCAATAGTTAATATGCTTTGATTTTAAGGTATTTTCAATTTTGCTTTCTGTTACTTGCAGCCAGGAACACGCTCAACTCACCTGCCCTTCAGGTGCGTACTAATGGTACCAATTCTGATCTACTATGTGGTTTTATTCAAAGCTTGGGCTGAGGCAACTGATGTTAGAAAGCAATTAGTGGCCTGGCGTTGTGGCTCATGCCTGTAATTCTAGCACTTTGGGAGACTGAGGAGGATGGATCACTTGAGGTCAGGAGTTCAAAACCAACCTGGCCAACATCATGAAACTCCGTCTATACTAAGAATAATAATGATAACAATAATAATACAAAAAAATAGCCAGGTGTGGTGGCAGGTGCCTGTAGTCCCAGATACTTGGGTGGCTGAGGCAGGAGAATTGCTTGAACCCAGGAGGAAGAGGTTGCATTGAGCTGAGATTGCGCCACTTCACTCCAGCCTGGGAAAGAGAGCCAGACTTCCTCTCAAAAAAAAAAAAAAAAAAAAAAGAAAGAAAAAGAAAAACAGAAAGAAAGCAATTAGGGCAGTTCTCAATTCAGGAGATGGGTAGCTTTGGGGTAAATGTACAGTTAGAATCACCTATGGAGATATTATAAACACATAAATATCCTATCTCAGCTCTTTGGGAAGAGAAGTATATTGGAATCATGAGGTTTGAGAATTGTAGACAAAGGGGAACTAAGGAAATGTATTTTGAAAAAGCTTCCTAGGTGATTTAGATATATCTGCATAGATTTGTCATTCATTGAGAAATACCAGTTTAAGAAGTCAAAATCATTTAAACGATGAGATTCCACAAATTTCAACTCTCTATTAAGCTAGAACACAAGAAATATATAGTATATATTATAGCCTAGGAATAACTATATTATGTTAAACTGATTTTTCCCTCTATCAATCTCCTTCACAGAACCATGGAAAGGTTATGGTCAATGTGAATATTATCTTTGATATTCACAAATCTCTATGTACTCGGATATAAAGACATACTTTGCACAGTTTTCTCCCTCTTAAAATTTCTGGGATTTTTTAGAAGACTCAAACATATCTTTACAAATTCAATACTCTTGTTGCTTGCTGTGGCACCCAGCAAGCCAGGTCTCCATAGCCAATGCCTAATGGCAGAATTGCCATTGCGGGTGGTCTGGAGCTCAGTTCCAACTAACTAAGCTACTTGCGGTTCTACTAGAGCGTCACTGTGGCCCACTGCTGTTCTTAATCTTTATAATACAGTTGCAGCTCCCCTAACTTTCATAAATGTAGAGAAAAACTTTCCCCTCTCTGTATTATACTGTTAGGATTTGCCATTTCTGAGTGTTTTGATTACAAAATGCAGAATTCAGTGAAAGAATCCTTTCAGCTCATATGTACAACACTTTCTCTTGTGTGTCCTTAGAGGTGTTGGCTGAGAACAGATTTTCATGGCTGTGAACCACCACTTCCTTTGGACATGCACGCCTTGGCTGGGTACTGGGAGCCATATTTCTTTTTCTCGTAGAGTAAGTTCTCTTTCAAAGCTCCCATGGTTTTTGTCTACAGTCTGGCTTAGGTTGGGCCTTTCTGGCCCAGTAGATTGGCTGGTATGTCTGAACATCTGTGGTGTTTGTGGTGGAAAGCTATTTTTTTTTCCTTCCAGAAGGTTTTCTCATCCCCAATGCACATCAGTCGATGCAATCATCCAAATGATACTAGATGTAAATGTGGGAAATTTAGGATGATGTATCTAACTTGGGGCACCCAAAGCCATTACAGACTCTGTCCTGCCAAGATATCTCATACTCTGTTACATTTGTAGAATTAGAATATTATATGCCCATTTCAATGTTTCACATATAGGCACTCATGTAAATTGTTTCTTAAGGCTAGGAATGTTTTTGTCATTTTTCATTTAGCAAACATTTTTCGAATGTCAGTTTTCAAGGTAGTAGGGTATATGCTCATGATGCAAAGATGAATAAGACATGGGCCATCCCCACAAAAAATTCAGACTGTAATTAGGGAGGCAGTTAGAGTGTTGTTTGAGAAACGTTGTAATAGAGCACTTGAACTTGCTTTTGCTATTGTTTGAAAACCAACTTTCCATTGATTTTTTTGAGGGAGGTGATGGGGTGGAGGGAAGGCTCCTGTAGTTCACAGTTGAACTTAATTTTTATTTCCCAGAGAAGTAGTCTAGGAGAAACAAGTCACCACTACCCCTTGCCCTCCATTTTTTCCCTACACATTTTAAACCTTGGATTATGTCATCTTGTTTTATTTTTCTAATAGGACTTGTGTCTGCAATTATCTTGTCTGTATATTTGTAATATAAACAAATAAGCTGTCTGTCTTGTGCACTACTGAGTCCTCAGTGTTTGTAAATGTGTTTTGAAGAAACTCATGAATAAAATAACACAGATGCACCTAGATTCCTCTGGAGGAATTAGAACAGCCTTGTTAAAGCTGGAGATGCATTTTTAACACTGAGACGGAAACAGACAGGTCTGGGAGTATATGTAGATAGACAGAAGTATGTAAAATGCTCTCTGGGGAATGCAGGACGTTCAGTATTGCAGGCAATGGGACATTCAGTGACTAGGGAAGGGCCAGAGGTTGACCAAGCATCCATGAGACATATTACCACAGAGTGAGGGCTTATGCATGAGCTGAAAGTGGCTACATTTATACTTTAGGAAAGCCAAAAGTTATTTCTCCAACTGGGATTCACAGCATATGGATCAGGAATTGCTTTCTGGGCTGGTTGGGGAAGGAATAAATAGAGATTTGACTCCAAGGGGCAGTTTCCTATTGTTGCACGCTGGCATCCAATGCCGCATTTTGGAAGATGCGCTTCATTACTAGCTTGTTCTTTGCATCCTTCTGCTCTCTCATACTGCTCTGGATCCACCCAGAAGCTTGAAAATGAGGTTGTCACCATCTCTTACAACTTGACATTTTCACAGAGGTACAGTGCCTGCTTGTTCACCTTTTGGGGAGCAGGGCAGGAGGAGTGCAGGTGAGGAGTTCTTCTTGAGAAACTGAAAACTGTAGCACCAATTATATTTTTGTCTGCTTTGGCTCTTTTCCACCATCCACCAAACTCAAACTCATCTTCCTTTCACCAACATTTAAGAGTCTTTGCAAATCAGTTCAATAAAGACATGTAAATAAATATCATGTTTAAAGTTTTGCCTTTTCCTGTGACAGACTTCTGCATCTGTGTTCTTCCAGGTGGTAGCTAGATTGATTGCCTTTTGTTTGTATAATAGTTGTAGTTTTATTGAATTTGTGCCAACTGCCTTGTCTCCAAAATGAAATCTTAAAAAAAAATGGTTGACATTTTATTTTCCTTAAGCTCTCTCCTAGATTTTCTCTCCCGCAATGGACAAGTGAAAGTAGCACTGACTTCAAAGACGGTCCTGGGACTGAGTCACGGTTCTAGCACATACCTGTGATGGAAAATGGCAAATCATTGCCCTACACTGAGCCTTGGTTTTCTCTTCTCTAAAATGAGACAATTAAGCCGTTGTATAGGGTTGTGAAGATTTTAAGAAGGTATGAAAAAAGCTCTGCACCCTGTCACATGATAAGCATTTGTTAATGTCAGTTTTTAAACTCGACTTTCTTCCATGAAAACCAAGTTAAAAATATCACCTGCAAGTAGTGTGCCAAGTAAAGACTATCCTATGGATAACTCTTGCTCTGTGCTTTGGGTATTTTTACTAGATAGTCCCTCAAAGCTACTTTGATTACTTTCTTGTTTCAACACTTTGGTGAGATATGACCATGCAATGTCATTGCTGAGAAAGATGAGGTGGATAGAGAGCATGATGCCCTCTGAATCCTAAGAACCAAATGTGAGCTGTTGCCTCCCACTTGGTATTTCTATATTGTACATGATCATTAGGTAGGAAAACAAGTATTTTGCTTAAGACTGCAGAAGTTGCAGTGTTTGCTTAATGATTACTACAGCTTGCTTTGTAATTATGATTGCATGGGCAATCCTGTACAATCCAGGGAACTTTTGGAAAGTAATGACAGTAATTTACAGCCATGTGGTTTTGTGCGGATGCTTAAGTACTTGGTCTGTGGCCTGCTTGCATGCTCCATTGCCTGCCTGATGGACCCATTCCCCACCTGCGCTATTTCCTCCCCACCCCCGGCCCCTTGATTGAAACACTGGAAATGAACACTTTGTGTGAAAGACCAAAGGAAAGAGAATGTGTGTTGGGAAAGGGAGACTGAATCTGTGAGACATTCTTTTCCCTGTATTCTTACCTTTTAATTAATAAAAAGAATGCAGTTTTTATTAAAAAAAAAATAGAATGTAAAATTAATGCAAGTTAGACACTTTAGTGGAAATCTAGTGTTTCAGATAAACTTGGAAAATTCTTGCAGACTTCAGGTAAACTGTGAATGTTCCCTTTCAACTGTAATTTTAGATAATTGAAAACTAATTGAAGTAAATTTCCATGGCTTCTGGTTACTTATAAACATGTTTTATTCATGATGACAAGCTTCTTCAAAAATAAAAGGACCATTTTTGAGTCAAATTCAGATTTTTGAGGAAACACAGGAATGATAAAGGGAAAAGAGGAATTGAGCCTCCAATTTCTGTCTGTTGCTTTTGAAAATGTGCCACATCCTAAAAGAAAATTCTGCTTATGTGTGCTACAGTCTCCAAAAGGAAAATGAAGATGTTGGTTAAATTTTCAATAAGGCAGCCCTAAAGAATTTCCTTTGAAGTTGTTTTATATGCTTCTCCACTGAAAACCTTTAAGATAAGTTATAACTCTGCTTTTTGCTTTGAAAATAAATTCAGCACATTAATTGTATTTATAGGAGAAAGTAGTAAATGTCCCAGCATGAATACACAGCCGTAATTTACTCAGAGGGACCTGCTACTGCCCATAAACTTCTCCTCCTTGCCTCTTCGGGTTTATGACATCAGCCAGCCTTGCAAATGAATCACTGTTTTGTGCACCATCATATCCTTGTGGTATGTAAATTTCTATTGAATGCTTATCAAATAGGATTATTACGTATTACATATTTTCTTTGCTAATTTTCCAGAAGATTAAATGTAGTCCATATTTTGTAAGGAAGGCCTCAGTTGTCTGAGATGCAAATCCGTATAGATTAAGAACTATCCAGGCACCACTGGAAGAATGAAATGGCTGCCAGGGATCTCTTTGCATTAGGAATTGAGATTCCTTATAGGAAAACTTCAACCTGGCAAGAGATAATTGAGTACATGGGCTTGGTCTAATACATAGCTATGTCTTTGCCATCAGATAGGAGAGGTAACTAACACATTAGTGTATGTAATGATAGTCCAGTGGTCATCTATCCACTGTTGAGTTTTAGGGGAGGGGAATAGCATCATAAATAAAACAAGAAACAACTATATTTTTACACAAAATCTCTGTGACATGTTAGGAGCAAAAGGCATCTTGTCTTTGGGGTTAGGATAATAGACATAGCAGTAAAGGATGAGGGAGACAAACCCTCTACCTTGGCAAGAAGAACGCTTTGGCTTGGGTGAACTAAGCTCCACATAACTCATGTGAGGTACAATGAGGACTCCAGCACAACAGTGGTGGCCGAGGCTCTTAGCCACATCAGATCGGTATTGGGAGGAAATCGGGGACTTGAAGGGATGAGAGGAACTCAGCCTTTAGTGTTACCTACTGCCCTTCCTCCTTCCTGAATAGCATGTTAGGCTACTTCTTGGAACACTAGGAGGAGCTAAGGCCTAAAGAATGAGTGACTACTGAGAGAAGGGACTGTAAGCCCTTTTGTGCTGGTCCTTACAGATTTGGAAGTAAAGCAAGTGACTGAGTTATGAAAGGTATCCTCACAGGATTGGGGATTGAAAAACAGAATAATGCTGGTTGTTACTAATCCTAACACTCTTTTCCTGCCTTCAAGCTTGCGTGGCCTGAGAAAATGGAAATAACTTCTTCGTATAATTCAAAGTAATTGATTGTCCTCCTTATTCAATTAATATTGCTAGGATAAATATATTAGTGAGTAAAGAAGAAAAATCAACCCGTTATAAAGCCTTCTCTATCCTATTTTGAGAAAATATTTGGTGATAACTATGTGCTACCAAATAATGTTCATTGTTTTCCAAAGAAATATCATATGATCTACACATATTCTATATGAAACCCCAAATTTACATGGATTCTGTCTTCTGTGCCAAAAATGTCCACTTTTCTAATGCTTCCTGTGCCACCAGACCTAGAAGATATGGTAAGAAGTAAGATCATGTGAGTTTTCATCTACAAAGACAAAATTAAAAATAATTAAATACCACAAATAATAATAATAATAATAAAAGAGAAACCACAAGAATCCTGTTCACATTTATTTGAAAAGGGTGGAGGCTACAATAACAAAATATTTAAAAAGCTTTTCAGGCACTTCTTCTGATTTCTCATTGTTTATACTATTTGACTTCCCATGAGAAAAAAGGATAAAGAGGATAAATTTGTAAATTATGCCACAGAAAAACATTTGAATGTAGTTACAGTTACATAGAATTGACTAGATTCACAGTATTTCAGGGATTGTAAAACATCCTTAGGAACTCAAAATTACATCAAAAAGAGTTGTGCAGTAATACCTATGCAGCATGTAATAAGATCATGTTCCACAATGTTCACTATATCCATGGAAAATAGTGAACAATAAAGAAACGTGTGCACAGTGGAGCTAGGGGTCACATGCAGTAATGGATAAGAGAAGAATTGGGTTCGAATCAAGGAAATACTAGCAGAATATAGAGTTTTCAAAATGCCTGCCTACCTGCTAATGAGTAATAACTACTGTGTGTCATCTCCCTTTCCAACTGTCTCAGTGGGAATTTTTACTTCAGAATAGAGTTGGTTAAACAACAAAAAGAGACTCAAATAAGCAACTTAAAGAATGGAATGTAACTAAATTTACTGAGGTGATTAAGATTATTACATAATTCTAAGTATAACTTTCTGCAAGATCTCTTGAAGATCTGCATAAAATGGCTACTTTCCTAAGAAAATATAAATTACCAAAAATACTTGAAGAAGGTGAATTAATACTATTTAAAATGGTTTTACTAATCGTCAAAATTGTACTCCTAATAACCCCAACCCCTGGGCCACAGATCTGTATCCATCTGTGCCCTATTGGGAACCAGCAAGAGGTGAGCTGCAGGCAAGTGAGCATTACCACTGGAGCTCTGCCTCCTGACAGATCAGCAGCGGCATTTGATTCTTATAGGAGCAGGAACCCTACTGTGAACTGCGCATGTGGGGATCTAGAATGTGCGCTTCTTATGAGAATCTAACTAATGCCTGATGATCTGACAGGGACAGTTTTATGCTCAAACCACCCCCTCTACAGTCCATGGAACAATTGTCTTTCAGGAAAGGAGTCCCTGGTGCCAAAAAGGCTGGGGGCCATTGTTATAGAGCATAGTAATATACAGAAACCTTTCCAACTCAATGAGGCTAGCATTACCCAAATACCAAAACCAAATCTCATCCTTCCCTCATGTACACATACAAATGCTGTGAGGCAATAGTACTAATGAACAATACTGAAATACCCTAAATATTAGCAGAACAAATTCAAAGTTATATTAAAGAAAAATTGAACATGGCTAATTAGGTTGTGTTTCAGGAAGGCAAACATATAGTTCATTATTTTAAATTCTGTTAATCTCCTCTTCTGATAGATTAATAAAGGAAAATAAATATCATTATTATATTATGTGACAAATAAGATTAAATACTCATTCCAGATTGAAAAACAAAAACAATAAACATTAATCCCCTGGGAATAGAAAGAAATCATCTTCATCTGATGTAGAGAATATATCTGCAAAAATCTCGAAACAGGACAACGATGCCTGCTATTACTTCTAATATTAGAAATTATGTAACAATTTGTAATTAATGTAGAAAAGTTAATTATTGATATTCAAAAGAGAGAAAAAATTGTCGCTACTTATGGTAATTATCATCATTAGACTAGAACATTCAAGAGAATCAACTGAAATGCTTAGATTAAAAATGCAATAAGTTTACAGGATCAGTTTATAAAAATCATTCATTTTCTTATACACCAGTGATAACAACTGAAAGCTAGAAGAAAATAAAATGCAGCTAAGAACAGCAAAATAACAATAATAAAAATTCTAAAATACCAAGAAATAAATCTTTTAAAATATATTTAAGAATGTAATTTTAAAAATGAAACTTTACTGAGTTATATAAAGAAAATCTGAATTCATAAGTAACATGTACATAAGTAGAAACATTAAAATACTATTACAGAATTTTGAAAGGATATGGAAAGCTAGAAAAAGTCTCTCTCATCCTAAGAACAAGAAAAAGTCAGAAAATCTACAAAACCATAATTTTTCTCAAAAATGGAAGTTTAAGAATGAGACCTAAATGAGATTTCAGGACAGCAAGCAAGCCAGAAATCTAAGGAAAGACAGGCAACTCCAGGGAACGTCAAGATGTCACCACTGTCTCACTTGCAGAACAAGGAAAACAGGTCCATCATAAAAAGTAGGTAAGATGTTTTCAGCTAAGCTTTTTTAAAAATTCCCAAGCGTCAAGTATGAGTTTGCATGCACTTGGAGGCTCTTCTTAGAGTATTTCACGGGGTGTTCAAGAGGAACAGTACTCCTAGGGTAGGAGACTTGTGAAAGCTTACTTTAGGGGAGCAGGTTTGTAAAAAGCGAGTGGCTGCTGCTGTGAGAAAAGCATGAAGCAATTCATTGTCCTTTTCTCCTAGGGAACATAAGCCTTAAGCCCCTAGAAAAGGGTGGCAAACAAAGATGACCCAAGCGCAAGTGAAATCTCACTGTTGTTTGGGAATAATAATAATTATTATTAATCCTCCCACTTTTAAGGAGAGGCAGAAAAATGCCTCGGGCCTTGAAATATTCTATCACTAGGGAAAGAAGATCACTTAGAAAGCCTCATCCTCAAGACTCAGAATGTAAGTCAGCAAACAGGCAAACAAAGACAATTTTAAAAAGATTAGACCATTCAGAGACACCAGGGGTATGTGTACACAGAGGAAAGAACATCTTCCCACATGGTGAAAAGATGGCCATCTGTAAGCCCAGAGGACAGGCCTAAGAGAAAAAACACCCTGCCAACACCTTGACCTTGACTTCTATCCTGCAAGGCTGTGAGCAAATACATTGCTGTTATTAAAGCCCATCTAGTCTATGGTATTTTGTTATGGCAGCCGTAGCAAGCTAATGTAATTCATAATTTAAAATATATTATAAATGTAAACATAAAGCCTATACTAGAGAACTTCTAAAAGAAAATATAGGAGAAAATATATATGACTCTGAGTTAGGCAAAAATTTCTTAGATAAGACACCAAAAGCATGATTCATAAAAGAACATATTGATAAATTGGACTTCATAAAGTTAAGAACCTGTGAGGTCTTTGGTAGACACTGTTAAGAAAGTGTAAAGGTAAGCCACAGACTGGAGAAAATATTCATATCTGATAGAGAGCTGTATCCAGAATATGGAAATAATTTTCAGAACAAAATAAAAAAGCCAATGAAAAGTGCCAAATTATTTGAACAAATAGTTTACTCAAGGAGATATGTGAATGGCAAATCAACACGTAAAACATGCTTAACATCATTAGCCACAAAGGGAATGCAAATTAAAACCACAATGTCATATCATTACGCTCTTATTAGAATGACTAAAGAAACAAAACAAATCAAAACACCAGATCAACAATTCCAAGCGCTGGCAAAGATGCAGAGTTACTGGAACTTTCATAAGCTGCTGGTGAGGATGCAAGCTAGTACAGCCCCTTTGAAAAACAGTTCAGCATTTTAAAAATAAGTTAAATGTATATTTACCATATAATTTAGCATTCCAACTCCTAGATATTTAAATAAGATAAATAAAAACTTATATTTGCACACAAATCTTATAGTGAATGTTCTTAGAAGTTTTATTTATCATCCATAGTGAAAACAACTCAAATGTCTTCCAACTGGGAAACTGTAATGCATCCACATAACAGAATACTACTCAGCAATAAAAAAGGATCCATGTTCTAGTGCCTTTAACCACAATTAGATGAATCTCAGTTACCTTATGCTAAGTGAAAGATGCCAGCCTCTAAAGGCTACATAGTGTATGATTCCATTTATATGACTCTATGGAGGAGGCAAAACTATTGAAACAGAAGTAAAGATCAGTATTTGCCAGACCCAGGGTTTTGGGGCAAGGTTGACTGTGAAAAGACATGAGAGGTGTTTTCCATGGTGATGGAACCATTCTGAATCTTGATAATTGTAGTGGTACCATGACTGCATGCATTTGTCAAAACTTTTGCACTAAAAGCATAAATTTTACTTCTTGTAAATAATACTTCATTAACTTGGCTTCAAAAGATAGAATTTGAAGAAAGAATAATAATTGAGTGAGCTTGGAGAGGAACGATTCTTTCCTACGCAAGATACAAAGATAGCAGCCATATAGAAAAAGTCCAGATTTGAATACATAAAATTTAACCTCCTGTATTATAAAATACACTAAATATAAAGTTAATATGTTTTATTATACTGGAAAAATATTTACAATATATTCAACTGCCAACAGGTTGCTATCCAGAATATCCACAGTTGCTATAAAATAGTAAGAAAAATAAAAATTATGCAGTTGAAAAATGTCTAAAAATATACATTTTAGTTCATCAAAGTAGATAATAAAAACAAGCTAATATAGTTAACTGGAAAAAGTAAATTAAAGATGAGCTATTTTTACACATTAGATTAGCACAAGCTGTTGGTGTTGCCGAGCAAGTAGACACTCTCATACACTCTGTAGGAGTGCAATATGGTGGAGCCTATTAGGAAAGCAATTTTACAGCATCTATCAAACGTTTAGCATTAAGTATTAAAGTTTAGCATAATATATTAAAAGTTTAGCATTTAACAAGTTCACTACCAAAATTTTACCCTTTAGATGTTTTTATTTTTAACTTTTGTGTGTACATAGTAGCTGAATATATTTGTGGGGTACTTGAGATATTTTGATACAGGCATGCAGTGTATAATAATCACATCATGGAAAATTGAATATCTGTAACCTCAAGCATTTATCCTTCACGTTACAAACACTCCAGTTATACTCTTTTAGTTATTTTTAAATGTACAATTAAATTATTATTGATTATAGTCACTCTGTCTGCTATCAAATACCAGGTCTTATTTATTCATTCGAAAACTATGTTTTTATATCAGTTAACCATTCCTCACCACCCCCCCAACACCCCATTACCCTTCCCAGACTAATAACCATCCCTTCATTATCTATCTCTCTGAGTTCAGTTGCTTTGATTTTTGGATCCCATAAATACGTGAGAATGTATAATGTTTGTCTTCCTGTGCCTGGCTTATTTCACTTCACCTAATGACCTCCAGTTCCATCCATCTTGTTGCATATGACAGAATCTCATTCTTTTTCCTGGTTAAATAGTACTCCATGTGTATATGTACCACATTTTCTTTATCCATTCATCTATTGATGGACACTTAGGTTGCTTCCAAATCTAAGCTATTTTGAACAGTACTGCAACAAATAATGGAGTGCAGATATCTCTTAAATATATGATTTTCTTTATTTTACATATGTACCTAGCAATGGGATTGCTGGATCACATGGCAGCTATAGTCTTAATTTTTTGAGGAACCTTCAAACTGTTCCTATTAGTTGCACTAATTTACATTCCCACCAACGGTGTATGAGGGTTCACTTTTCTCCACATCCTCACCAAATTTGTTATTGCCTGTCTTTTGGGTAAAAGCCATTTTAACCTTACATTTTTTTAAAAAAAGATTGTACCATAGGTTTAATGATAAAGATTTTTAAAACGGCCTAAACAACTGTCAACAGGGGAAATACTAAGTAAATAACTATGTGTAACTGTCCTATACAAGTGTTTTAGTTTATAGATTTTCATCTCATTCATGTTTAAAAAATTAATGAGGTGTATGTGCATATTATCACATAAATCCAATGATTTGTCAGCTTAGAGGTTACCACCCCTGTGGGGATAGGGTGAATGAAGAGGAATGATAAGGTATTGTCCTATAAATTTTTCTATTGCTTGAACTGTTACATTGAGAAACTACTTATAAATTACTTGTGTAGTTGAAAAAAGAGAACAGAACACGGAGAAAATAAATTGTAAAATACATATTGTACTGTGCTGCATAATGCCTGTGTTTTGAAATGCTTTTTAAACAAATTATAATTGTTCAAATATTTTGTTCAAATATTTTGATCTGGTAGAGTTTGAGTTGTGATCGCTGAAAGCATCGCATCTTATTACAAGCAATGGGTGCTTCAGTGTGTCATTATTTACAAGCTTTACATAGGAAATAGTTTGTCTCTACAGGAATTATTTCTACTTCCTTCTCTTGGGACTCTACTAGGTAATGCAAACATTCGCATTGGGACATGTGATAAATATAATATTATGTAGCTAGTTCCTGATAATGCCTTTTTTACCACAGGGAAAATTCAGAGCCAGATTTGAGTGTATGGGTTTTCATTTTCCATCAACGTGAAACCAAGAAGGAAATATGACATACTCGTATATAATAACTCCTTACAATATAGACAGCCCGTCACATAGGATTTGAAGCACCTTGCGTGTCAGTGTTTTGCTTCTTCAGTGTCAGTCACTGAGCAGTTCAGGCTTCCATCTGATGGGAAGATTTCACTATTAATCTCAATCACATCCTTACTCTACTCAGAAATGTTCCAGCATCAATCACTCATTACATCTCCTTATTCTCTTGAAGGATAGTGTTATTAAACAACTTGCCTTAGGCTATAGAAGATATCAGATGTGAAGCCTAGACAGAAATACCAATTCCTAGCTTGGTACTTGTATCAAACTTGTTGATACAAGCACTAACTATTTATGGTTTGTTCCCTCAAAAGAATCTGTCTTTTTTGCAGATCTGAATTCAGATTTGCTACTGAAAGTACGGATGTGTCTTCTAATTCTAGAGAAAGTTTTTGCCTGCCTGTTTTATAAGGACCATTGAGGGTTAAGGGATTCTTCCTAGTTAAGGAGTCAAAGATATAGGTGACAGGGGGATGGAGGCAGCCAACCACATTGCCATGTATGTACCTATGCAACAATCCTGCATGTTCTGCATGTGTACTCCAGAACCTAAAGTGCATAAAATATATATTTTTTTTAAAAAAAAGGAGTCAAAGAAACCAGGTAGTCAACTCTGAAGATGGATCTCAAGAGTGATAGCTCCCAGGGCTGTTGATAAATATTCAGTTTCTCTCCTCTTCCCAGCATATGAAAGGGTTACATGATATCATCCAATTGCAATTATATGTGACTAAACAACTCGTGTTAAACTTTGATATGTGATGAAAGTGACAGGTATCACTTCCAGGGGGCAGTTTTAAGGAGCCATTATGTGCTTTGCTGTATTTCCCACCCCCAGCTCCCATGAGAGTGATGGGTACTGTTCCAGAGAGTGGCTCCTTCATCAGCCTGTGTCCTAGAGTCAAAACAGCATGAGGCAAGCCACACGTGTGATGACGTGACATGGGTGAGGAAAAATCTTCACAAACTGGTGTTGTAGGCCTTTGAAATTTTTGTAGTGTTTATAACTGTAGCATAAATTAGCCCATTGTAGCTAATAACATTTTTCTAATATCATTTTCCCCTAGTCAGAAATCTCAAAATTTCATAATGAACATTCTAAGCTAAAATCTGTATAACTGCCTTTAACAATTTTTTGTTTTATAAATTGATGTAATATAACATTGATATTCTTAAAATTTGTGTGTTTAGAATCTTCTATTTAAGGTGACGTTTAGCATTTCAGTTTTC